>BPLS01000218.1:206303-221052 GCA_019656275.1 Rhododendron kiyosumense | reverse complement strand
TGTCTGGACAAGAGACTTCACATGTCTCTGTCCTTATCAGCCGAACAAACTGCCTGGATCAATGACTTCTCATGTCTCTGATCCACATCGCCGTTCACCATACTGCCCGGCGGTAAGCACCATTATATTGACCACGTGCCCCAAATATCACGTGTTCGGCAACTAAATGTACCTGTTTGGGAATACCTCCCTACAAGAGGAGCCAATGCCAAATTCATTATTTTGTGTGCCAATGGGAACCCGGTGCGACGAAACCATTGTAAGGATACTCGGAAGACCGGAACTGCGGAACCAAGGTTGGTTGTGTTAAATACAATTTTAGAAATGTTGATTTGGAAAAAGAAAAGTGAAAATGATGACACGGTCTACGATGAGTCGCGTAGGAGAAACTCAGAAAATCTTGGACACCAACGATTGTTTGAATAGCGAATGTGGATGTGTTATTGATACTGTCTGTTGTATATGATCTATTGTTTGTAAGTTATGGGTTAGCGGGTATGGGATTGTTCTACTGAGCTTTTGTAGCTCATGGTGTTACCTTTGGTGACCCTGACATATTATATCGGTAATGACGCTGGTATAATATGTCAGACTTTATAGATGAATAGGGTAAGTTGTACACCTTGGAGGCTTTTGGAGACGAAGAGCTGACAAGGATGGAGGAGCAAACAGAGCTGTAGTTAGGAACCTTAGTTCCCCCCCCCCCCTTATTTGGATAAAAGTACTCTTATGAGAGTTATGATGTAATAATGAGCCAGTCTCTATTTTAGTTTTCAATAAAATTGTCCTTTTAACGTACCTAAAATTAGGGGCGTTACAATTTTCTCCTCAATTATAATTCTCTCTTTTCTCTAACAATAAACACAACACACACCCACACCACTCTCTCATCTCTCCCACGGCTTCTCTCTCTCTCATACCCTCACCAAATTTCTTCCTCAAATCTCAAATTAACCAAGGGATATTAGAGCATTCTTCTCCTAGAGTCGAGTTCTAGCATTTGATTATGTTGGAAAGCTCGGAGGAGGTGTTTTCAGGAGAGGTTTTGCCTGGAGATTCTTGGGATTTTAATTTCAACCTTCGAGGTAGGGATCTTCTGCCTTCTTTACATGTTTAAGTGTTAGTTTGATGTTCAAGAATCAAGTTTGTTCATCTATTTTGAGTCTTGAATAAATCTAGTGTATGCTGAAAATTTCGTGGGTTTTGGTATTCTGTCTTTTGGGGCCCTTCTGCTAGGAATCAATTTTTGGTGTCTTCAAAACTGTTAAAGTACATTTCAATACGAAGATTTTGGTATAAGATCATGCAAAACCAATAATTACACAATTAGTTATGAATTTTTGAATACTGGCTGTTTGCTGGATGTGCGTGGCTGTCTCCTTCTAACTTTCTAGGCATGATGAACATTTTGGGTGGCTTTGGGTCTTTTACAGGAGCTGCATATTTAAGTTAAGAAGAGATTGGCATTGGAATCAAGTAATTTGGTTAAGTATACAATTTTTGGTGAATTTCTAAAGCTGGATTGGTTGACTGGTGTGAAAATGATTGCGAATCGGTTTTTCTTTTGATTGTTGGGTTAACCCCCTCTCATTTCTGAACCTAGAATTTTTATTGAGTGTAGTGCTTGTAGTGGTGCAACGTTTGGTGTTGGTTTCAATATTTTTGGGTTTAAGATGAAGGGTTATGATTTTTTTTAAGAGAGTGGCAAATCTGACAAAGAAATATGTGGTGCCTTGTGTGCTGGGACTTTTGGGGGCTTTGAAAGAACTGAGTTTTAATCTAGGGATTTCTTTCTCTATGCTTGTTTATGTGGTAGTTTAGTACATAATTGAGTGTCCAAACCCTATGCTTGAAATGAGTGTGATTTGGGAAAACTTGAATCGGATTTGGGCCATAGAAAGAGTTTAGGCTTATCTATCATCAAATACTCTTGTTCTGACATTGGGCTAGTATGTGGGTCTAATTTAAGAGATGTGAGAAGTGATTTTGTTAAAAGGGTATGTTTTTAGCGAATGAATTGGTAAAGAGAAGAAATCAGAAGTGGTTAGTCTTATTTGAAAGGGGAAATTTTGTGTTTGGAGGATCTACGGGGTCATAGGAACCCGGAATACTTTAACTCTATTTGTGATCACATTATCGTGGAATGGATGTGATAGTAGCTTAATTGATCGTATCTATTTCGGTTGTGGCATTATTCTAGAGATGATATTTGGGTTGGTTGAACATATATTGTGTTTGAAATATGATAGAGTAAGATACGTGAACACTATACGCATAATAAGGATTTGTTGGTACCAATGTAGTACTTGTGATGGGATGGTTCATTAATGATAAGGAGTAAATAAGTAAATGAATAAGATTAATCACATGACATAAGTGATTGGGAATTCGGCGTCTATTTGTTACGATATGCCATGAATCCTTCTGCACCAAGACATTAAGTTTTAAAGTGTATGGTAATATGCAAATTCCTGTTTGAACACGAATTGAAATGTGAATAACAAATGGACACAATGAGAACAATCAGGACTCATCAACGGGTGAGTGCCTGGCAGCGGACATCGAGGTCCTTTATCTAGCCTGGCAAGAGCTAAATGCTCATACTGGATACTTCAGGACCTCCCTATGGGTAAGGTGCCTGGTAGGAGTTAAATGCCCATATTGGATACTTCAGGACCTCCTTATGGGTAAGGTGCCTGGCAAAGGATATTGGGGTCCTTTATCTAGCCCAACATGAGCTAAATGCTCAGACACATGATATGAAATTGGTTTTGATAATCGATAATGTGGACTTAGACAGAATGGAATATTCATATGAGAAACAAAGAACTTGAACTTGAGTTGCCACTTTGGATCGTCCAATCTGTCAATACATGTTTTATATTCCTTCTTTTAGACCTCCAAATCATTGACTTGTTCTCTTGATATGTGGTGGGCAACTTGTTCTGTGTGAATGCATATTTGGTACCTTGTAGTGCTATGCATTGCAAGAGTTTCATATCGGGTATTTGCATGTTAGACTTATAAAAGAAATCTTATTGTGAAGGGATTTTGCTAGATGTTAACTTGAGATTTGAAGATTGATTTGGGGTTGACGGGTGAGTTTCCTTGTTGAGTTGCGGTATTGTTCGACTTGTCATTGCTTACCTTATGTTCTAACTCTTCATGCCTCGTGTGTATATTTTGGGGAGAGGTTGGTTAGTTGTATGAAAAAAGAAAGTGAAAACATTTCGTTGAAGAACTCATATTAATCTTTAGGTCATTGAAACGGAAATGAAAAAGTAAGGATTGATTTGGGCAACGCCACAACGGTAAGCTGAGATTTTAAGAATATTGGTGTGTGTGGGTGAGAGTTTCAATGTTTGAGAAATGGAGTTAAATATTTTCCAACGTGAGTATGGTATTGAGTTCCACTTTTTGACAAAACAAATATGCTTTTGAAAAATATTTTTCCTTGGGATCTGTCTTCACTTCTGCATATAATTTAGGTACGGATATCTCTACGAGCTAGTGTAGTTCACCCTATCCTTTCAGGTAGTCGCCATGGCACTTAGCTTGGATTGCATGGAGTGCACATTGAGAAGTCTCTTGAGAGCCTCATCGGTATCATTAAGGAAGTGTTTGTCATCTAGTCTAATTCATGTTGTGTACTTTACTCGTAATTGAAGATTGTACCTTTTGATTAGAAAATATGTAAAGCCATGTATAAACTCCTCTCCTTGATTATTATGAAACCCCTTTTAAATTGTAAACCTTTGGGAGACTTTGTGTAAAAAAAAAAGGGGGAGGAGAAGAAGAGACTTTGATTCGTTGTTTGGATAAGCATGACACATTTAAGGGTAAATATAGTTGAGAGAATTACTTTGTTTGCGGAAAATATATTATTATTTTAGTTGAAAATCGAGGGCGTGACAGTTGACCCTAAGTAGTTTGCACGTATATCTCAGTGTTTGCATTCTTTAGTTTTATTGCTCTTTACTTATATTGGTAAATTGAATTTCATGGCATGGAGCTTGGATAGTTGTTTGAGTTGTTGGATGGTTGAAATTTAAATTGGTTGTCCCATTCACACCCCCCACCCTCTTCTGGGACATTGTAGTGCATTAGATAATTTCAACTATCAATGAGGTATTCAGAACCTTGCATACCACTTGAAAACCGTACAAATCTTGGTGGTGGTGGTGGTGGTGGAGTGGTGGAAGTGGTGGTGGTGGTGGTGGAGTGATGGTGGTGGTGGTGGTGGTCGAATGGTGGTGGTGTAGGGATGGTAGTGATGGAGTAGTAGTGGTGGTGGTGGTGGTGGTGGTGATGGTGGAGTGATGGAGGTCGTGGAAGTGGTGGGAATGGTGTTGTGAAGATGGTGGTGGAATAGTGGTGGTGGTGGTGGAGTACTGGTGGATGTGGTGGTGATGGTATGGTGGTTGAATGCAAGTACATAAAAATTCAGCCACATTTTAAGTAATACTTAATTTGTTAAGCAATGTAAAATGTGGTTATGAAACCAACTGAATCAGTTATTACTTATTAATTGATTAAATTTTAAGTGCTGAATTTAGATTATCAAACAACTCCTAATTTATGAGCTAAAAAATACTCCTAGTAATGGATAATGTACTCGAAGCTACTTGTATATTTGCCAAACAATATTATATAGTCACACACACTTACATAAACACTTTACGCACACACTCACATATTTAGGTGGATCCGACACACACTAGTGGAGTAGCGTGTGGGTCCTAATGTAAATGTGAGTGGATTTGTGAAAGCATTTGTGGTTGTAGAATGATTGAGAAAACACATTCTCTCCTATGGGATACACCTAAGTCATAAAATGTACAGCGTCTGCATAAATGGTGGACAAGCACGGGCATAAAAAGTATCTTTCGAAAACTGTAGGGAGGTGTTCCCGAACGGGCACACTTAGCAACCGAGCACGTGATGTATCAGGGGCACGTGATAAGCGAGACAAGGCTTATCGCCGGGCAGTTCGATGAATGGCGATTAGGGCCAATGACACGTGAAGCCATTGGTCCAGACAGTCTGTTCGGCTGATAAGGACAAAAGACATGTGAAGTCATATGTCCAGATATAACGATATGGACCAGTTGCATGTGAGGTCATTGGTCTAGGGGGACTGTTCGGCAAAGAGGTAGCCGAACAGTGGAAGAAGTTCCCTAAATCATGACGTGGCAAGAATGCTCCAGAATGGTAATATTCCGTAAAAGAATGAGATCCCGAGTATGTAGGATCGAGGCAAGAGACCCAACGTGAGTGGAGTGTTCGGATAATTATGGAAAAGAGTCACATAAAGGTTAAGCTATTATACAGATAAGGGAATGAGAATCCATGAGACACTAGGTTTCCTATACGAGGTAGGAATCCTAGGGCAACAGGGATGCTTGGGCAGCAAGCATCTGCGAATCTATAAATATGAGGTAAACCTGGAGGTAAAATGTACGCAGTATTTGGCTATCTCTTATTGCCTTTCTACTGATAATTAGGGTTTATTGCCAGTTCGCGATACTAACTTAGCCATCGGAGGGCCTTTGCCACGAGAGGCAAAGGTGCACTCACCCATTGTCTGTTTTGCAGATTAGGGTTCCGACGAAGAACCAGGGTTCCGGTGTAGAGGTACAAGAAGCTGTTGCGGTTTGGTGTTGTTCAGAGCACCAATTGTTTTCATCCCCCTACAATTGGCGCCGTCTGTGGGAAACGAAAGAATTCCCTGAAAAGATAACCATGATGGAAGAAGATCCAACCACGCCGTTCAATCCAAAGAACCAGTTAAGTAGTGGAGGGGATAAATCTCCACCAGGTGCTCCGAAAAAGCCCACTGGAAGAGAGGACAAAGCAACTACGGGCTGCACGAGAAGGAGCAAATCCCACCGAAGAGAGGCATCGGTGGAACGTTCAAGAAGTGTCCACAACAGCGAGGATATCCTCGACAAAAAGGGGAAGGAAATTGAGGAGTATGCTCGTTTGATTAAAAAACGAGAGTACGAAATACGAGAGCTGCAACGGGTACGAGATCACCCGGAGGACTCCGGACTCTCAAGAAGGAATTCTGGAGAAGATAGGAGGGCTCTGCTAGTCCATAAAGAGCCTCATTCACGAGGAATAAGGAGCAGGAGCAATAGTCTTACTACTAGACGGTATGAAGCTTCCCCACGAAGGAGGAGAAGCAGAAGTAAAGACCGAACACTAGAAAGGCGAAGGGTTTCTTCACGAAGAAGAAGGAGGAGCAGAGAACGGAGTTCCTCACCCGAGGAAGAAACAAGGAAGCATCACCGTGACAGGTACGAGAGACCTGATGCTGACTGGGCCAAAGCTACGGCTCACAAAACGAAGGAAAATGAGGAAGGGACAGTGTCTGCACGAGAAGCGGCACGTAAAGCCCTGAGTAACATCGCAACCTCCCTTTTTGCAAGGAGGCTGTAGGAGGCCAGGTTGCCGAGCAGAGTGAAGCACGGAGCGTTCGTGCTTTACGAGACAAACACGGACCCTGTGGCTCACATACAGCATTACCAGCAGGCCATGTTCATGCACGATGGCGATGATGCCATTCTGTGCAAAATGTTCCCATCAAGTCTAGGCAAGGTGGCCTTGTCTTGGTTTCATAAATTGGCACCACGATCCATAAGAGGATGGAGGCAGTTGGTCGAGGAATTCACTGCTCGGTTCTTGACAAGTAGAAAGGCCCCAAAGACGTTTGAGAGTCTTTCCACCATGAAACAGGCGGAGAGCGAGCCGATTAGAGATTACGCAAAGAAGTACTGGGAAACTTTCAACGAGATTGAGAGTTGCAGTGAAGAATATGCCATAGCAACCTTCAAAACTGGTTTGCCTGTTCGGGGAGAACTGCGTCACTCATTGAATAAACATCCGGTGGCTACGTTGCCCAAACTGATGGAGCAAATAGAGCAGCACGCCAGAATGGAGGATGACATACTCCGCAAGGACGGCAGGATTGCTGTCGAACAGCCTAAGACACCAGCAAAGAAGGTGGATAAACTTGAGCCCAAAATGTACAAGGAGCGGAAGGAGTACGGACAAGCTAAGAAAGATCCGTACAAGGAAAAGCAAGCCCCTGATCCCAAATCCTTCTTTTCTATCACTACTGCTTAGAAGGAACCAATCTACAGGATTCTTTATCAAATAAAGAATCAGCCGTACTTCAAGTGGCCCCCAAGTCTTGGCGGAGATAAAGACGCTAAACGTGCTACGAATCAGCACTGTAGCTACCACAAGGATTGGGGCCACATGACTGAAGATTGCGAGATGTACAGGAAACACCTTGACGATTTGGTCTCTCGGGGCTATCTTAAGGAGTTTATCCAGGAAGATCCCAAGGAAAAGGGGAAAGCCATGGAACTGAATTACGAGCAAAATCCTAAAGGGGTAATCCATATGATACATGGGTTGACCGCACCTTATACGAGAAACGAGGTACAGAAGCACAATCAGCATGTGATGCGATTGGGTAATAAGAGAGGACGAGAGAGTGACGTATGCAATGAAAGCATAGCCTTCACAGATGACGATTTGGGAGAAGTTCAGATACCCCATAATGATGCTTTGGTCATAACCCTACGAGTTGGGGAGTATGACATCGAGAGGATCCTAGTGGATTCAGGAAGTTGTACAGTGGTAATGTACTACGACGCATTCAAGAAGCTGGGGCTGGCCCAGACAGATTTGGAGCAGTCCACAACACCCTTGATTGGGTTTGGTGCAGGGGCAATTTGGCCCCTTGGAAAGGTAACACTGCTTGTTCGAGCAGGATCAGTTGTTTTGAGGACGGATTTTCTGGTCGTAGACGTCCCTTCTTCCTATAACGTGATTATAGGAAGAACCTGGTTACACAAAATGAGGGCAGTCTCCACAACTTACCACTAGATGGTGAAATTCCCAGGATCCAATGGGATCGAAGCAATTAGGGGCAATCAGAAAGTGGCCCAACAATGTTTGATTTCCATCGTTAAGAAGGCCCCGAAGGCCCACCATGTTCATACACTGGAAGTATCAAATCAACCGACAATCGAGGATGTCGGAAGATGCCCGGCTGATAAGGTAATCGAGGGCTTGGAAAAAATTCAGATCAACGAGGCTGATCCTGAAAGATATTTTTTGATTGGGGAATCACTACCAGCAGAGGAAAAGGCTGAGTCAATACAGTTTCTGAAGGAATATGTCGATGTGTTTGCATGGGTACCAGAAGAGATGCCCGGCGTAGAGGCTGACATAATCTGCCACCATTTGAATGTTGACCCTCAGCATAAGCCAGCTATTCAAAGAAAACGTAGGGCAGCCGTATAGCACGTGGATGTTGTTGTTGAAGAAGTTAATCGTTTGCTTGAGGCAAAAGCAATACGTGAGGTTTATTACCCTGAGTGGTTGTCCAACACCGTGGTCGTAAAGAAGAAGAATGGGAAGTGGCGTGTCTGTGTGGACTTCACAGACTTGAACAAAGCCGCCCTAAGGACAGTTTTCCCCTCCCAAGGATAGACCAGTTGGTAGACGCAACAGCTGGCTATGAGCGAATGAGTTTTCTTGATGCGTATCAAGGATACCATCAAATTGCTATGTTTGGGCCCGATCAGGAGAAGACATCTTTCATCACCCCACACGGTTTGTACTGCTATAGTGTTATGACATTTGGGCTGAGAAACGCAGGGGCGACATACTAAAGGCTTGCAACAATCATGTTCAAGGAGCTGCTCAGGAAAACTATAGAGGTTTACATAGACGATATGGTGGTGAAAACCGAGATAAACGAGGGCATATTACGGATTTGAGGGAAGTCTTTGAATACTTGAGGAAATACAAGCTGAAACTCAACGCCTCGAAATGTGCGTTTGGGGTTGGTTCTGGGAAGTTCTTAGGACATCTGGTCACCATGAGGGGAATTGAGGCTAACCCGGATCAGATTGCAGCTCTGCAGAAGCTGTAAAGTCCCAAAACCACGAAGGAGGTCCAGAGATTAACTGGGATGGCTGCAGCACTCAATAGATTTATCAGCAGATCAAGTGATAAATGTAGGCCCTTTTTTCAGTTATTGAAAAAGAGGGAAGGATTTGAATGGGGAGCAGAATGTGAGCAAGCTTTCCAGGACCTGAAGAAGTATCTGGCCGAGCCTCCTCTTCTGTCAACCCCATAGCCAGGTGAGTCCTTGATTTTGTACTTAGCGGTTTCTGAACATGCTGTGAGTGCAGTCCTGTTAAGGGATTTGGAAATCGAGCAAATCCCAATATATTATGTTAGCAAGACATTGCTAGATGCAGAGACGAGATATCTGCCCCTAGAGAAACTTGTCCTGGTACTTAGGACAGCGAAGAGAAAATTGTCACACTACTTCCAAAGCCATAGGGTTGTGGTGTACACCGAATTTCCACTGAAGTCGCTGCTACGAAAGGAAGATTTTTTAGGAAGGATCTCAACGTGGTCCGTCGAGTTGAGTCAATACGATATTGATTATCAACCACGAACAACAATCAAAGGCCAAGTGTTGGCTGATTTTGTGGCGGAGTTTTCTCCCACGGTAGCTCCCCTGCCTCCTATGAAAAAGGAACAGGAGAATAAGACCTTATCCACGAAGGATAAGGTCTCAGCCGAACAGGATGATACGGAGTGGAAGTTATTCGTTTACGGATCAGCTTGTAACACTGGTTCAGGAATAGGTGTTGTTCTCTTTCCTCCCGGAGAAGTTATGATAGAATTGTTTGTTCGGCTTGGATTCAGTGCATCGAATAACGTGGCGGAGTACGTGGCACTTTTAGCTGGATTGAGAAGTGCGAAGACTCTGAAGGCAAAAAGAGTAAGGGTGCATTGTGACTCACAGCTTGCGGTGAATCAGTTGTCCAGGGAATATCAGGCTCGGAATGAGAAGATGGCGGCATATGTGGAAGCCACCAAAGATTTACTTGATACCTTCGAGAGGGTCCACATTAAACAGATAAGTTCTGGACAAAACGCACATGCCGATTCACTGGCATGGCTGGCTGCAGCGGTCCCAACCGAACTCAAGCGAAGAGTGGCAGTTGAGTATCTGACAGAGCCGAGCATTGGGAGAAGCGTGGAGTTGATCTTGGATGTGAACCAAGGTCCAAGTTGGATGGACCCAATTGTGGAGTTTTTACGAGATGAAATACTCCCCGTCGATAAAAAGGAAGCCCATAAGGTCAAAACCAAGTCTGCAAGGTTTTGGCTGTCCCCAGAAGGGAAGCTTTACAGAAAATCCTTCACGGGCCCATATTTGCTGTGCGTACACCCCGAGATGGTGCAAAAATTTCTTCACGAAATACATGAAGGAACATGTGGGAGTCATGCTGGGGGCAGATCCATCGCCCATCGAGCAATTACCCAAGGCTACTGGTGGCCACATATGCAGGAAGATGCAAAGATGTATGTTAAAATCTGTGAGATGTGTCAGAAATTCTCACCAATGATTCGAACGCCAGCCGAGGATCTGGTGCCTTTGACAAGTCCTTGGCCGTTTGCTCAATGGGGAATGGACATCGTGGGTCCACTACACAAAGCAACTGGGAATCAAAAATTCCTTTTAGTTGCGACAGATTATTTTACCAAATGGATTGAGGCAGAACTATTGGCTAAAATCACTGAACCTATGATAGAGAGGTTCGTATGGAAAAGTATTATTACTGGATTTGGGGTTCCCTATTCTTTGATCACAGATAATGGGTCTCAATTTCAAAAGAAGTTCAAGGCGTTTTGTTCCCAGTATGGAATTCGGAACTACTATTCAACTCCAGCATACCCTGAGAGTAACGGGCAGGTAGAAGCATCTAACAAAACCATTCTTGACGGGATTAAGAAGAGGTTGGATAAGGCCAAGGGGAAATGGCCCGATGAATTGCCCCTTGTTTTATGGGCACATAGGACAACACCCAGGAGATCTACGGGAGAGACCCCCTATTCATTGGCATACAGTACATAGGCAGTCATACCTTTAGAAGTAGGCCTTCCAACCAACAGGACTGTGTTGGTTGAAAGTGGGGGCAATGACAGAGCCCTTGAAATTAAGCTTGATCTCGCCGAGGAGAAGATAGAAAGAGCCCTAGTCCATTTGGCCTCTTACCAGGAACAACT
Organism: Rhododendron kiyosumense; assembly: GCA_019656275.1. NCBI lineage: Eukaryota > Viridiplantae > Streptophyta > Magnoliopsida > Ericales > Ericaceae > Rhododendron > Rhododendron kiyosumense. The sequence continues at coordinate 209,943 of BPLS01000218.1, read as the reverse complement.
GATGAAGAGCTATAATAAGCATGTTCACCTAAGAGAGTTTGGTGTTGGGGACCTTGTTCTGCGAAAGGTGCTCGGCAACACCAAGGTAGCTAACGAAGGCAAGCTAGGGGCCAACTGGGAAGGCCCGTATCGGATAACAGAGATTGTGGGCATAGGGGCTTACAAGCTGGTTGATCTGGACGGCAACCCAATCCCAAGGCCATGGAATGTTCATAATCTGAGAAAATTCTTTGTCTAGAAGAATTTAGTTTTATTTTAGATTGCACTACGTGATTGTGTGGGAATTACGAATGAAATTCCCTTGTTTTTCTTATTACGGATTACTCTGTTCTAGTTGCAAGGGGTACGAATAACGCCCCCTTGAGTTCAGTCTATGAATAAAGACATCATTTTCCTCACAGTATATTCAGCTTTTTGAAAATATTAGTTTTTTAATATGAAATATGGAATACTGATTTTCTTTTTCTTATTCATATTGGGGAGCATGGGATTGACACGAACGCCATGTACGAATACATCCATGCTTGGTAGCTTAATAACTGTGCACGAACAAACGCTAAAGTATGAAGACACTTGGGATGCATACAAAAAACATGCAGCTGTTCGGGTACAATAAGTCCGAGCAACTTGTAGTTAACTTTTGTATTAAATTCGATTTAAATTCGAGAAATTTTGATCAAAATCTGGTATGAGATACCTCAAGTACGAAATACTTATGAAATGCCTAAGTACGAATATACTTAATAAAATCTGAGGCTTGCATACGTAAACATGCAAGTAATCAAGTACGAAATACTTGATTCTGTAAGGCATAACGAGACATGTCAAATACTTGTACAGTTCTAAGTACGAATACACTTAGTAAAATCCAAGTATGAAATACCTGGACAAAACGGGAGACTTAAATGCATACGAATAAGATGCAGTCTTGGCAAATAACTTGTGGTAAGAAGCACAAGGAAACATACACAGCTACGAGATGCCTAAAGACAAATATGAGATATCCCAAAGATAGAAGTGGCCACGAAGGGCCGAGCAACAGACAAAACCCAAAGTTATGCCACGAAGGGCCGAATACTTGTATCAAACAAAAACAAAAATGAAGAGATATCTAAGTCTGGTGCCCCGCAGGGCTGAAAAAACTACGGTCACACAGGATCTGCATGTTGTTCGGAGGAAACGATCATACTTACCAGCTACTTCAATCCAAGTTTTGGATCTCAGGGAACACATCTGCCGCAACCTCCACAGCGGCATTGCCTCCCTCGTTAACGGCAGGCTCATTAACAGACTCCTGGGCTGATGACTGTTCGGTCCCTGGCCCCTATGGTTCCACCTGAGTTTCTTCATCAACTTCAGCAAACTCGTCGATTTGCTGGTCCACGTCATCAGCAGGGGCATCGTCTTGCTCTAGAGTTGCTGCTGCACGGCTACTAGGAAGATCATTCTCAACCCACAGTGGAGAGTCGTCCGTAACACCGACCTTGGCCAAACAAGCCTCCCAGCTTGCAGCCCAGATCTGATCTTGGATGGCCAGCATCTGTTCCACATAGCTGGCAGTAGTAGCATCGAAGCCCTTCTCGTATCCAGCGTCAAAGGCTGCCTTCTTGGTATTATCGATCTCAGCCAAAGCTTGCTTGAGGTTGTCCTCAGCAGTCTCGAGGTTGCCCTTGGCCTCAGCATAGTCTGCTTTGGCATTGTCTTTTTCTCTCTCGAGCCTCGTGACTGTTCGGAGCAGCCTCATGTTATCATTCAGCAGCTTGACTCTTTCTGTCTCAGCAGCTTGAAACTTTTGTCCCAGAGTCATCATTTTTTGAATAAACTGTACAAACACCAGACATAGGTTAAGGAAATTCCTAACTACCATAATAAGGGCCTTTACTATGAAAGAGAATTTGTTTACCTTAATCCCACTGACGAGACCAGTGGATACGAGCCTATCTGCAGGGGATGCGGCTTCCTTCTGCATGTCGACAGGAAGAGATAGAGCCTGTGCCAAAGCAAGTGCAGTCTCAGAAGAGCTGGCACTATCCCCGACGTGAACGGGGCACTATCCCCGACGTGAACGGGCCGATCACCCCTGATAAGTGTAGGAGCCCACGTTTAGGGAAGCACCTGGAGAGGAGGTGATCGTGGTTGGCTGATTTCTGTGTCAGCTAGCACGTCAGAGGACGGGTCTTCATTCCTTGGGTGTTTGTCCCTGTGGGCGTCATCGGCATCAACGGAACTGTCCCGTTCACGAGTTATCGAGGATGACCTTGTTGACCCCCCTCTAGTGCGACGAGATCATGGGGGGGGGGCACCACCTGTGGATGCCACTCTGTTGGCAGCACCACGTCCCCTCGTTGGGACAGTCAGAGGGGAGCTGAGGTCATGTGGTTGACGCGCCATTGTACCTGAATCGGGTGGAGATTGAGAGTAGCCCGAAGAGGATGACTGGCTGGTAACCTCGAGTGGAATGGGTTGTTCGTTCTGTTCGGAGGCTGCTTGTCTCCTTTCGGACCTCCCGAGCACCACTCGTGTAAGAGGGACACCTTCAGGAAACGGAACCTCACCTGACTGCCCGGCGAGGGCGACTCTGGATTGTTGTCTCGAACTCCGCGGTGGGGGAGCAGACGAAGTAGAAGCCCTGCTGGTGCTCGGGTTGGCTAATCTTCTGTCAATAAACCCCTTGTATGCAGGGTCGTAGCCCAGTAGGACGTTGGCGTCTCTACCCCGACCAGTTGAAGGGGTACCAGGTTCGCCCCTGTATCTCAAAACTTGATTAATCTCCGCTGTTCGGACGTAGCTAGGCTCTGCCCGGGGCCGTTTGTTAACGTTGTCTGCTGCAGCAAATGCAAACATAAGTAAAGAATGTAAACGGTTACGAGAAAACAATGAAACAATAAAGTAACGAAGCAAGGGCTTGTTTGATAACCTAAATTCAGCACTTAATACAGAATCAATTAAGTAATAAGTGATTCAGTAGGTTTGATAACCATATTTTACATTGCTTAACAAATTAAGTACCACTTAAAATATAGGCCAAAAAGTTGTAAAAAATTAAGTAGCTTTGAGCTACTTTATTCTGGCTGAATTTTTGTGTATTTACATTCCACCATCTTACCATCACCACAACCACTCCCACCAACACCTCCACCACTCCACCACCACCGCCACCACCACCACCACTCCATCACCACCACCACCACCACCACCACCTCCACTACCTCCATTCCTCCTCCACCACATCACCACCACCTGCTCCACCACCACTTCTTCCACTACCACCACCATCAGCAGCACCAACACATTCACCACTCCACCACCACCATCACCATCACCAACACCTCCACCACCAACACCTCCACCACTCCACAACCACCACCACCACATCACCACCACCAACACCACCACCACCACCACCACCACCACCACCATTCCTCCTCCACCACATCACCACCACCAGCTCCACCACCACCACCACCACTTCCTCCACCACCACCACTACCACCACCACCATATCACCACCACCAGCTCCACCACCACCACCACTTCCTCCACTACCACCACCAGCTCCACTACCACCACCACCACCACCACTCCACCACAACCACTGCTCCTACCACCACCTCCACCACCATTATCACAACCATCACCA
>BPLS01000218.1:172292-199156 GCA_019656275.1 Rhododendron kiyosumense | reverse complement strand
GTGATACACCCACCGCGGCTCCCCCACCGCGCCGCCCACCGCACGCATGCCGGGCCCACTCCGGCCACCGGACGGCCGATCTGAGCCGACCAAAAATTCTAAAAAAAAAAACCGAGTGGGCCTACGTGAGAATAAATGGCATCCGAAGTGTGTAGGTGCTCGATCAGAACTTCCAAAAATCAGATGATCTGAGACGTTAAAAATGGAAGTTTCGGATCGAGCATCTAAACACCTCGGATGCCATTTATTTTCGCGTAGGTCCACTCGGTTTTTTTTTTAAGAATTTTTGGTCGGCTCAGATCGGCCGTCCGGTGGCCGGAGTGGGCCCGGCGTGCGTGCGGTGGGTGGCGCGGTGGGAGAGCCTCGGTGGGTCTATCATTTCCGAAAAAGGAGCCCTCCTCCAAATACCTGGAAATTGATATGACAGAACCGAGAGTGAGGCAATTTTAGCAATGAGGTACAAAGGACAGAAGTTAAAGCAGAAAGCAGCGCCTGGATAGTGGATACTTATGAATAGGTGAGAGATTGTACAACTCCTTCTCCTACGTACCATCAAATCAGGCATCAGCCATGCATGCATCACAAGGACGATTCGTACTATTCATCTGCACAGCGCGCGCTCTCTCTCTCTCTCTCTCTCTCTCTCTCTCTCTTGAAGATAAGACGACCCAATATTTTCGGAGATTCATCCCCACTTTTTTTTTTTTGAAACTTTTATGTGCATTTTTCACTAAAAGACAAAAAAAAAGAGTGCCATAATAAAAAATGTATGCGAAAATTATTTTTTTTAAAAAAAAGAGAGTGCCATAATAAAAAAAAGCATAAATTTTTTTTTTTCCCCTACTCAGTTTACCTATGCATTGATTTGCCACTGCCAGCTTCCTTCATGGGAGGATTTCCAACCTTAGCTTCAAAAGTGGGGATATCAAATTTTTTTAGAGGCCTATGTGGCAATTTGACATATTAAAATTTGATATCTCTAATGTCCAATCCAACCAATATGTCTAATTATTTATTTAAGAATAGTTGTTAAGTTACGGAAAGTAAAATAACTTAGGGAAAAAATTTGACATCACATGTCAAAGTTGACATGAGAGAAGAGATGTCAAATGACACCTAAACATTTGACAATTTGGTTAATTGGACTTACATGTCAATTCTTTCACTTGATGTGTCATATCAGATAATTTGACAACCTAGTACTAATAGGTTTTTTTTCCTTCAAAACGGTAGAACGGTTTTATTGATATGCTATATTCAACCCAAAATATAAACAAAGAGGGTAATCATTTCCGAAAGAAAATAGAAGTAATAACCAATCGGGAGGTTTAGTTTCTCAACAATGGTGGAGCCAGGAAATGAAATAGTAGGGGGCCAAACTATGAAAGGAATTTTTGTTCAGTGATATTCAAGACTAAATCAAGTCATTCAATTTTTTAATGAACGATTTTGATAAATTGAAAAATTAATCTCGAGTATTGTAGCTATCATATCATTCGAAAACATGCAATGTCATTACCACACGATCTCATTTGCATAATTTAGAGTGCATTTGTAATTCTTAAAACTATGAACTAGCATTTGTTAATTCTATGGATTAGCATTCGTTAATTCATAAAACTATCATATAATTATGAACGAATAAAATTTAAACTTCAGCCGAATTTTATAATTCCTGAATGCAAAATGTTGGTATTTAAAACTTTATGTAGTCGACTAACTTTACTTTAGCCAAAATTACATTTAATTTGTTTTTTTATTGCTGCGGATTTCTATATTTCTCTTCCGAGAAAAGAGAGTAAATTTCAAGAATCATATACGCTGAACTTGCCAAAACTTCATTTACTTTGTTTTTTTTTTATTGCTATGGATTTCTATTTTTCTCTTACGAGAAAAGAGACTAAATTCCAAGAACCATATACGCTAACCCTCTAATGCACCGGAGAAAAGAGAGTAAATTCCAAGAACCATATATGTTGACCCTCTAACCCTCTAACGCACAGGAGAAAAGAGAATAAGTTCCAAGAACCATATATGCTGACCCTCTAATGCACAAGACAACGGGGAAAAAGTTCTTATTGATTTTTTTTTCGGTCTCCACGCATCGATCGGGCAATACGCTAATTTTTGTAGAAACAAAAGTACTTAAAAAACAGGTTATCGGAAAGGGTAAAGCAAAAAACCCTCGCAGACTCAAAAAGGGTTGAAGAGTTCAGAAAGCAACTGTTTTTTAAGCTAAAAAGTGAAGTTCAAAGCTGGATTTTCCAAGGTGCCAACACCCACATTCAGATGATGAAGAAGAAGATCAAAATCAACATCAGGATCAATCATTAGTGGAAAAGCAAGTAAACAGGAGGTTTCCCACCCAATCCAAAGAAACCCATTTCCCCATACCACCTTCTTCTCAAAATTTGGCACCCAAACAACTTTGCCATGCCAAAACTACAGAGAGAATGAGGCTAAAGAGCACAAGAGGAGAGCGAGCAGACCTGCAAGGAGGCCGGATTCTCCGGTCCACCGGAAGAAAAGATCGGCACAGCAAAATCTGCACGGCCAAGGGTCCCAAGGACCGGCGGCTCCGTCTATCGGCTCACACCGCAATTCAGTTCTACGACGTCCAGGACCGGCTCGGCTGCGACCGGCCGAGCGAAGCCATGGACTGGCTCATGAAGGAGGCCAAATCGGCCATCGATGCTCTCGAATCAGCTGGCCAAAACCCAGAGCAAGAACAGGGGAAAACAGAGCGTTTTCGCTACTGGGGGTATGGCATTGGGAATCAGAGTCAGCCCCATTTGAATGAAAAACAACAACTACAACCACCCATTAACAGTTTCAGCTTCTTTCTACCATCATCTTCATCTGGGTTTCAAAACGAGGGAAATTCCAATGAATTTCATCACCATTTGAGTGTCATTTCCCCAAGTGAGCCACCGCCACAGCCGCCACCCATGAGTTGGTCCCAAGCAGTGGAAAGTGGAAATTCCCAGAGAATGATCAGTTGGAATTCCAATTCCCACTCCAACTTGCTGCATAATACTACTAACATTGCAGGCCAAGACCAGTTGTTTTCTCAAGGGGGAACCCTTCAGTCCAGTTTTTCTCCATCATTTCTTGCTTTGATGAGCTCTCCGATTTCCAACCAGGGAAATTATGATCAGATTCCTCAAGTGGGTCCGTCTTCGAATCCTTTCAGTACCGGAGATGGGTTTCCGGGGTATTTCGTTTCCCATGGGATTCAAGGAGGGGAGGAAAAGCGTAAGTCAGTTCCAAACCGGACTTCTCCTGCTGCCTCCTCACTACTACATTATCAAAATTAGTGAAACCAGATGCTGTCATTCCATTTCCACATGGTAACCCCTCAACTCTGACTTTTCTCTTGCCTCTCTGTTTCAATTCATCTTCCCTTTTTTCTTTTTCAATTTTTACCTCACCTAGTGCATATTTTAACTAAGGCTGTGTTTGGAACTTGTGGAAAGAATCTCTTTGTGAAGAGAAAATCCAAAAAAAAATTTAAAAATCGTTCTAATTTCTCTCGAATTTTCCATATTATTTTCTTCTTTTCAATTTATTTCCTTAAGTTCCAAACATAACCTAAAGGTTTATAAGTAGTAATATTTGTTACCGAATATTTGTTAGATTTGGGTTAATGTTTTTGGATAAATTTTTAGTCTCAATGAGAATAATCTAAAACTTGTAAAATATGTCCAAACACACACACACATAAAGATGAAAAAAGTTTAAAAAATCCAATTGCATTGTCTCTTTATTTGTATTTTTTTGACTTTTTTCAACTTCGGCGGATATTTTTTTTATAAACTTTTAATTCTTCTTGTCGAAATAAATGATTAATCTAAAAAATATTAACGAAACACTCACAAAAGAATTTGTAAAACATAAAAAATTCCAACAGTCGGCAAATAATTGTTTAGACCGAACACCCTTTGATCACATTGTGAAATTTTCCAGGAAATTGGAGCTGTCGTATGCATTCATAACCAGTGGAAGGATCAGAAGATCCTGATTAATTCATGTTATTTGATTTTTCATTCTTTTCAAAATTTTCAGTAGATTTGGCTAGTTTGCTGAATCTTTGTTGGATTTGCTCCCCCTAGTACTCTTAATTCATATAGCCAACCCCAAGTGATTGGGACGTAAAGCTCGGTTTGGTTTGGTTTGGTTTGGTTTGGTTAGTACTCTTAATTCAAGTGTAATGTTATTGGCACTTTGGTCTCTTTGTTTAATTTTTAAGATTTATGCTTTCTTTTTAAATTTTTTTTTTTTTTGGTTTTTGCAGGAATGGAATAATTTTAAGGCACATCTATCAATTAAATTTGACCTAAATCTATATTTTAATTATGAATTTGTAGAGGAATTTGAGGAAAAATTAAATTTGATACTTAGACATATCAGTTGGTATATGAACATCATGTCCCTCATTCATTCTAAGGGAATTTTTAGAAAAAATGTTTTTCCATATTTTCGTAGAGTCAGAGTCATTTCATCTGAGAGAGTACAAAACATTGGGAGATTCGACATAGCCATCGATTGTTGTTCTACTTCTGTGGCTCGTTCGATCTAGTAGTGATGGGAGATAAACGTCCCATGTGAACCATAAGCACCGTAGCGGGGATAACTCTGTCTTAATTAAGTAATACAAAGTGTCATACTTGCCATTTTGTTTTTCATTGATTTTCAGGTTTTCATCACAAAAAAGTAACATTTTCTGACCATTTACTTTCTCAAAGGACATCTTTACTTTCACATTTCCAAAATCTGGGTCCAAACACTCTACATACGACAATGGATGGAGCTTTTCAAATTGATGATCAAAGTGGCAACTGAAGTGAAATCACAACCCAAGGTCTAGGCTTATTGATATATCTTTGTCATTTTCAGTGTCCTAACTTCCTTTGACTGAGAAAGTCTTTTTCGAATCGTCGTTTTTTTTTTTTTCAAAAGAAGAAAGTCATTTTTTCTCGGAAATTAAAAAGGGGTATTGGCTGATGCCTGATGGTGACTCCCGTATCAGTACGTGGATCTAGAAATTCTACTAGTATCTAGTTGGAGGAAAATCATAGCTAGGAACAATATCAGTGAGTGCGCAAAAACTTACATATGTTGTGCAATGTATGTGTGGAGGTTCACTTAAAATTGATTGAAATCTAAGAAATTAAAGTTGCATTGGTCACCATCAAGAGAAGATAGACAATAATGGTACAAAGAGAGTAATAATGATCGCGGTTATTGGGAAGTACGAACCAAGAGCAGAAAGATGGCGATCAAGGAGGGAAAGATTATCATTTCATGAGTGGGAAAATGAATGTATGTAGGTCGGACTGCCAACCATACTTATCAAGCACTTCCAAGCCGAATAGAAAACTGACGCCATAGGTATTGCCCTCCACCGGGCTGAAGAGAAGCGAGATTGGTCACAAATCCATTTAACGGCTTGTCTAATGGGTTATCAGCAGAAAAATGTGGAAGGGTTACCAAGCCAGAGCAGGTCTTAAGAAAGGTAGTCAAAAAGAAGGAAAAAAAAGTTTAGTCCTAATTGGAAATGGTTGTTTTGCGCTACATACCAAGGTAGTTGGCACTACGGCATACAAGCTTGAGAATATGGACAATCGGTACTCCCACGTTCTTAGAATGCCCTGAATTTGAGGAAGTATTATCAATAGAGTTGTATTATACGGTCATTGTACGTAGTACTATTTTAACTCCATATGTTTACGACTGAAATCTCAATAGTTCTTGTTTTACTTTTTGTTATTCATGTTGTTATGCTTGTCGATGATAGGATTGAATGAAGTTAACGTTCGGATGGGAATGTTGAACGATCAAGGCATATTGGTTGATGGCCACATGCATATTAACCACTTTTGCTTGAGCACATGGATGAGGGTGACTCGTATAAGTCAATGGTCTTAGTGAGCCTGCAAACTTCATGGTTCGGGGCAAAATTGACAAACGATAAGTCTCATTGGTATCGCAGCCAATGACCTTGTGCCCTTTGTATGGTGGGATTTTTTAGCACATTTTTGACAAAATATTGGGTAGACAAAGCCAAGTTGCAAAGAAAGTTACTTTTATTCCAAGTATGTTACTCAAGATTAGGCCGAGAGTACATCTTTGGCTTAACCAGAGTGGGAGCAGGGTAGTGGCTAAACACTAAGCAAAACAGGCAGGCAAATATGCATGTGTAAACTTGTGTATACCACATTAATTCACATAGAAAGTAAAAAGATTTACACGTTGGTGACCTGGCAGTGGTCAATTGTCAGCGCTAGCCGCACCATGAGAGAAGCCATGCATATGATCCGGTAGATGCTAGCTAATTGTTTGGCACCGGTCAATCCAAAAATAATTACAGAGAGTGGTTCAACTTGTTACGATTGTCTAGAGTCGATCAAAAAATTGAATCAAAAGTCTAAAATAGTCTTTTGACTGGAGGGGAGTCGGCTTCTGAGGAGCAACAATTAGATCTCGAAAATTGGGGATCATCCCATGGAAAGCCAGTCAGCAGGTGCATTCATTACAACAACGGCATGCTTGAAGCCCTTCTTGTAGGCATCAATCCTGATTATTTCTCTGAAGTTCGCCTCGAGCCTGTAAGATGTCAAGAATGACCCTAACTACTTCTTAATAGTCAATTAATTTTTGTTAACGTATCTTATTGTATGCAATACGTATGACAATATGATCTATAAAATAAAAGGCAATGATGTGCAAAATGTATCCCCAGTTCACCACACATTATTGGAGGTGGACATTCCTTTGAAAATCTGGTTATGAAAGTGACTTTACAATGCGAACAAGATTTTGGGCCTTTTGGCACATGAAGTTGTGGGTCAGTCGCCAATTGAGTATTTGCAGGTGACTGGCTTCCCTTCGCTTCCACCAAGATTGGCACCCATGTGGGGAATTGGAAATGGAGAAACATTGTTAATTAACCACAAAAAAGGTCCAATTATTGACTCCACCTAGCCCACATTGTGTCAGAAGAACAACTGGACGTAATAACAAGTAAAAGGGTAAATTTCACTGACCTCCCCTGAGGTTTCTAACACAAACAGAAACCTCTCCTGACGTTTCTAAAATCTCAGTAACCTCCCTCTCTTGCTGACAATACCAAAAGTCCCCCTTCTGTTACTGGCCGTTACATATGCTAACGGAAATTGCTGATGATGTCATATTATGTGCTTTGAACTACCAAAAATGCCTTTGACCTCTCTAAATCTTCTAAACTCATGTGTTCTTCCACCCATATTACAATTCAGATTCTAATTTTGTCGCAATAAAGCCCACTTATTTTGGATATTAGATAGAAAGCATATGAATCTATCAATTATTCTATTTCAAATGCAAATATTTAATTGAAATTTTTTATAATAATGACTATATTAATAAGCTCAAAAAAGAAAAACAACAAATTCTTTAGTTGCTTTGTAAAATAAACTAAGGTGTGGTTTGGCATAATAATTCTTTTGGATTTTTTTGGGTCTTTGGTCAAATTTTTTTTTGCCATAGTAGTTTTGCGTCAATTTTTTATGGATTTTTTTATTCATTTCAACACAAGAAATATAAAATGTAAAAAATTATGATCAAAACCTTTTAAAAGTTGACTAAGGACAAAAACAATGCAAAATATTTTTTAGTAGTATTATGTTTTGTTATTCCAATCCTTTCAATTTTTGTTCCTATTTTTAAATTTTTTTATTTCTTTGCTCGATATAAATTAATAATCTAAAAAAATTGAATGCAAAACTAAAATGTTTTAAACCCCAAGGAGTTTGCCTGGTGTTTAAGACTTGAGACTTAAGAGTTTGCTCATTTCTAGAGTCTCAAGTTTGAAATCTCTCAAGTGCAATCAACTATTTTTGGACCACCCATTTCTACCTTTAATTGGGCTCCCCGCAAATGGCCGGTAGGATTCGGCCCCCATAATTATTCGAGGCACGCATAAGTTAGCCCGAGCACCTTAGTTATTTAAAAAAAAATCTAAAATGTCTTAAATAAGAAATTCTAGAATATGAACTTGTTGTATTGAGCAAATCTATCCATTTTTCTTGTTCAATACAGACAATGAGCTCTCAAAACCTCTAACCCAGCCTAAATTGTAAACCTCCAGAAACTTCTTCCATCACCTTATCACCACCCAATGCCCCATCATCAAAATTGCCCAAAACCGGGGGCGCCGCACCCAATTTTCCACAGCACAAACCAATTTTTATCCTTATTTTACCAATTTCGCATGCAAATCACTCCATTCGCCGAAAAAGAATAATTCACCTGATTTATATAAAAATATGTATATGTTTATTTTATTTGAGTAGTAATTGCGTATGCCGAATAAGAGCACAATTGGACTAAAAAGTCAGGAGTAACTTTTCTTTTCTCTATTCAAATAATTTTTTACATGTATTAGTATTGCGTCAATTTTTTGTGGCTTATTGATTTGTCTTGGTGAAAGGAATAAAAAAAATTATAAACTTTTAATCGCAACTCGTAATTTTCTTTAAAAAGACAAAAAGAAAAGTAAAAAAAAAAACTGTCTTTTTGACTTACTTTTTTTCTTTCTTAGAAAAATTAAGACTTCCGATCAATTTTATTTTTACCTTTTTGATTCCTCTCGTCGAGACAAAGCAATAAGTCAAAATTTTGAAGCAAAACTAATAAATGCGATTTTTTTAATAAAGACCAAACAAAAGTCTCTCTTGACTTTTTAATCCAAACCCACCCAAGTGAGGTTTAATTATTTCTCTCCCATTATGTTCTTTGCTTATGCAGGCATCCAAATCGGCAATTTTCGTTGGATTTCTTTGCAATGGGAAAGAATTATTCAGTAGAGGGCAAATGGAGATACAAGTAGAGGGCATATATGTCATTTTGTCACAATACTTAACGCCGTTTAAGGTTAAATTAACGGAAGGGGGAATCTTGACAATGTCAGCAAACGTAAGGGAGGTCAGTGACATTTCGAAAACCTCAGGGGAGGTTTCTGTTTGTGTCAGAAACCTCAGGGGAGGTCAGTGAAATTTGCTCTAAGTAAAAGTATTCCCTCCGAAAGTATTTGTTGGTCTATTTTCGGTATTCGTGTCATGTTTTAAATTGTCTATATCTTTTAATTTATAATAGATTTTATGATTTTGAAAATTTCGTATAATAGAATTAATTGAGATCATTCAAATAAGATCCATATTACACATTTTTAGAGATTTGTATTAAAAAATATGTACAATATTTTAAGGTGGGTGAAATAGTGAAAGTGGACTAATAAACACGGACAAATAGAGTATTTCATTAGCAAATGCAAACCCCAACCAAGATTGTAGACGGTGAATAATGTGTAAAAGTCGGGAGAATTTTTCATAAGTCCACTATAATAGTTTCCAAACTCATCTAATCCACTTCTAAACTTCATAACCCCTCTAGTCTACTAGTCTAATAAAATAATTCCAATGACAACAATACCCATCCTATATAACCCACTCATAAAAGAGAAAAACCCTAGAAATTACATATTTGTAGCACGACCACCCCCTCTCTCTCTCTCTCTCTCTCTCTCTCTCTCTCTCTCTCTCTCTCTCTCATTACCTGCACGCCGCTGCTACCGATGTACTCCTCCTCCTCGCCTGCTCATCGACGCTAGCAGCGCACTCCTCCTCCTCGCGCCCTCCATTGCCGCCATAGCCGTGTTCGTCGTGCCCAAGTATATCCCGATGACCTTCTCCACCACCATACAAACTAGTCCATCGCACTGATTCCCCATTCAATGTCTAGATCTGCTCCTCCTCAATCTTCTCCGATCAAATTCCAGTCGTACTTTACGTTTTGTCCCTAATTTTGACTTTATTCTTGTTCGTCTTATGTTTGGATCGATTATTATTGATTGTTTGTTTATTAGTTTTGTTGACAGTACGTGGAACTCATATATTTTTTGTCATTAAGGATCTATAATTTCTAGAGGCTTAGTTATGGTTAGCTGTGCTTATATGGTTATATGTGAGCATTTGTGCTTGAATGACATATTTGGTTATATGTGAGTATCTGTGTTCATACATTATATATATATATATATATATATATGAGTTCAAATGTAAATATATAACATTAGGTTTTAACATATAACGTTATAATGTTATATGTTATCGGGTAACATTATATGACGTTTATATATTCTCCTTTTGGTTGTTTATGTGTCATTTTGTTGGTTGTCATTTTGTTTTGTGAATATATATGGTTATATATTCAAGTCTATTAGGCTGTTGCGCGCACCAATTCAATAATGTAAATTTAGTTGTTTTATTAATTTTCCTGTATAAATTTATTAGTTTTATTTGTACATATAACCATATTTTAAATAAATATGGTATGTTCTCTATATATGAGACACATATGGTTATATATCCAATTCTGTACTCTATATCATGTCATCATATAGTTACATATGAACTATTTTCATATGATTATATGGTTATATATTCAGGTCTATTAGGCCACTGAGCAGACCAATTCAATAACGTAAATTTAGTTGTTGTATTGGTTTTCATGTATAATTTTATTAATTTTATTTCTACATGTAACCACTTAAAATAGGGTCTGTTCTCTATATACGAGACACATATGGTTATATATCCAATTATGTACCATATATCATGCCATCATTCCTAATATATATGGTTATATGTGATTTTCTGTTGTAGTGTATCATAAAACATATAACGTTTAGGTTTTCGTTTGATAGCTGATATCATGAAACATATATGGTTATATACGAATTTTTGAATCCTTGTTTTAACATATAAAGCTATGTGTTCCCATCAGTTTAACTTTTTTCTTATATGTGCAGAAATGACAAATTCAAAAGAAATAGAAGTATGGTTTCATGAAGTGCTTAATTCAATTTATTGCAAATTGGAGTATCACCATAATGACACTGTGATAATGGAGTTTAGGATGAACTCCAATCTCAGAAGAGTCCTCCACATCAAATCCTTCTACCGAAGGTACCTGGTGAAGTTGAAGAGGCACATTAGGATCGTTGAGCCTGACAAGACAACCAAGAACATTAGATTTAGAATTTTAATTCGGTTAACGCCTTTTTGTGTAATTTCTTTGTCTTGTTTTTATATTGCTATTCAGAAGACTCCGAATCCATTTTGTAGATCTATCGATCAAATTTATAATTATGTAGTTGGACAATAGTAGACTCTGAAGCTATTTTTTTTATTTGGAACATAGATGTTTTAATTGGCAGATGTAATGGTTTCAATGATTGTTCTTTGTTAATGAATTATATAAATCTTCACCTGTTTTTAATGGAGTATTTAATTATCCATCCTCAAAATTCATCCCACGTAAGTATTCATCCTGCACTTTTTGAACAGTTATGATTTCATCCTCATTTTAAGATAATCCCAGAACTACCCTTATAAATATATATATATATATATATATATATATTGTAGACACCCCAATCTGGGCCTCTGAATAATCTTTAAGTTCCCCGATGATGAAATAAGGAAATATATGCCTTCAAGGCTTGAATTGTTGCTCATTTGCTACTCCTTCTCTAAACCTCACGAAAATCCCTTTCTAAACATGTAGGGTGGCCTCCGGTTTAGTTGCAAAGAGAAAAATGCGTTTGCTTTGTCAAAAATAACTTTTTTTCATGACACAGATGGTAAAATGGGCACACATTTCAATGTATAAAACTTCTTTGAATGAAACCAATTGGGTTAGAAAGAGGACTCGACAAGCTTTCCAACGCTTTGAAAAACGCCCAAATCCGAGTTCGGGAGTGTTCGGAGCGCCCCTGCGAAGTTTGGTGTGCTGAGCTGTTTCACAATACCGCATAGCATTTCAAAATGTCGCGCGGCATTTCAAAAACGCAGTGCAGCATTTCAAGAAATTTCAAAAAAATCACTCCACCGCACGAGATTTCAATATACAGCACGGCATTTCTCCTTATGTCACGCGGGGTTTCGGGGAAAAGTTCTGACAGCAGCAGAAAGTTGTCTGCCACGCTTGCAGTTGCAATTATCCGGCCCAGAAGCCACCTCCCCTCTTTGCAATGCTCATCCTTGGCTCTCTTACCTATAAATACACCCCCCCCCCCCCCCCCCAATTGAGAAGCATCCCTTCAACTCTAAGTAAAGTTACTCTACCATTTTCTAGACTCTCACACTCTCTCTCTAAAAACACCCCTCTTGATTCTCTCTCTACAACCTCTTACACCCATTGCAATATACATCTTTTTCTCTCTCTACATCAACCCACAAGTTTGGCTTTTGCATTCTCACACACTCTCTCTCTCTCTCTCTATACTCATTTGCTCACAAGTCTCTCCAAACTCAATCCAAATCAACATCTATCTCAAAGTATCTAAACAACCTCTCATCCTTCAATCCCCATTCAAGCATTTCAAGCCCAAATCAACTTCTATTCCTCCGTCTTCAAGCACATCTAAGCTTCGATCAAAAGGTATAAATCAAGTTTCCTTGGATTAGGCCCTGTCCTGGCCTTGAGGGGACTTTTCTATAGTCAGATTTAACTCCTTTTGGTTAATGGCTGACTTAAAAACCATTTTTACAAACTAAAGCAGTCACTGTACTGGACACACAATACCGTGCGGCGCTTTAGTGTGTCGCGCGGCATAGTGTGTTCCAATAGCTATTGTTTTCTTGTTTGAGCTGTTTGGATCATGGCCATTATTTATCGGGCCTGTTTTTGTTGTTGAGATACTGACATCAGTATTTTCGGAACAAGACCATATCTACGAGCCATGTTTTATTTCATAAATAAAGTTTCTTATATCATCTCGGGTGATCAAATGTAACAAAAGTTGTTTTGTGTTCATGACTTGAAGGAATGGTACTGTCCCGAGGTCAGGTGACGTTCTAAATGCTGATGACAGTTTGATAACAAGAAAGGTCCCCCGCACGGCATAATATAAAGCCGCGCGCGGCATTACAGTATGCCGTGTAAGAGCTGGTCGTGGTTTAGACAGTTTGTTGATGTAACTCTTCCCTTTTTTTATTATTGCATCATTCTTATCATTTCTGTACAGGAAACACTACGCGCACGTCAATGTAATATATCTTCCCATGTCCTTTTCCCATACGTGTTTTAATCAAAATTAAGTTTTTCAAATGATATTAAATCCCCTATTTAAAATGCTAAGTAGAGACCGATTTTTACCCCGCGAGCGGGGTGCTTTTCCAACAAAACCTTCCTCGTTTGTAATGTGGCTCTCGAACCCAAAATCTTAACGTTTTCGCTAGATCAAAAGCCTTTCTTTTCAAATCAAGCTCTCAGTTTCTCGGATCATTCATCTCAAAAATCCGGGGGCGACTCTTTTGGGCGCGCGCCGGTATGGGGAGCCCAGAGTGGCGACTCTGCTGGGGACTTTGCGTTAATCAAAATTTTGGAAACTAATACATAAATGAACAATCTTTTAAAAGTCTATCAAAACAGTATGCTATACGCTGCTGAAGAACGGAATAGTAATGTAACAGGATTTTACATCCGACCAATCCAAACTGGGACTTTTACTGTTGTTCGCTTATGTAGTTTTTTCCAAAATATTGATTAATAAAGTGAGCCAAGCTTGAAAGGCATTTTTTTTGGGGGATTTAATATCGTTCGAAAATTTTAATTTTGTTTTCTTTTACGCTCGGCACAGTACAAGCCTCGCCAGTGTGTTTCGGCAATCTTACCTGGTTCACCGGTGATAAGCTTTCCTGGGATGCCTTGCAACCCTCGACGATGATGAGCGATCTTGGTGTTCGACCACTGTCTTGCAATACACTTGACGTGGAAATTAAAGTACATCTTGGCTCTAGTCTGGGGAACCCTTTTGAGACCCAAAACCAGCCTTATACACTTGTACATAACCGTAGAACCATCTCAACTAAAATAGGAACCCGTGGTTAGGACTTATGTGATAGACCCTGTTTACGTGCATTTTCTTTCCTGTACATATATATCATTCATGCATCATTGCATTCTGCAGACTAGAGGATAGGATTTCTTTAGGACTCTTCGCCTTCTCTTGGTCGGTCTAGGAGACCTTAAATGGAGTTTGTGATACCTCCGGCGTTTGCCGTGCCCATACGGCTCCCCTGATTCAGTCTAGTCTTAAGGAATATTGGCATTTGGATTCTAGCAGTCATATTGCTCTGTCTCAGATGGTCAAGATTAGGTGATTGGCTCTGATCCCAAACAAATGGGATTTAACCTACCTGTCACGACCTACCCGGATCGTCGGAAGTCATCTGTGCCACATCTTAAGTGAGATTTGAACCTCGATAGGTCCTTAGGATAGTTTAAGAGACTCTAAATCTATGGAGTTTGAGATACCTCCGGTGTTCGCCGTGCCCGAACGGCCCCTTCAGTCTAGATCTAGCCTTAGGACGTGCATGTATCTAGGTTTCAGCAACCTCATTGCTTTGTCTCGGATAATCAAGATAAGAGATTGGCTCTGATTCCGAAAGCATTCGGAATTTAACCTGCCTAACACGACTTACCCGTGGCTGCTGAAACCCTTGATACAGTCATATCCTAAGCGAGACTTGGAATTGAGGTAGGTCTTAAGATGTAGATGATGCCAACGACATTGCATGGAAATGATTCTGGGGCAGAGTTTGAGCTACCTTTTTGTTTTACTGTCAATTCTGAAATATTTGAAGGACTTCACCCAATTGGAACCGTCCGGCTCAAAAAGGGGTTCGCAAAGAGAAGCTCAGTCACAGGTAGTAATATCTAAAATGGTGGATCAAAGAAGTGAAATAAGAGAAATCAAGCAGGCTATGGTTGACCTAGAAGATTAACTCAGACAGTCAATTACGAACATAGATGATCAACTCAAGTCAGTCATTGCGGATGTCCAAAAGAACATGATCATGATGTTCAAATCATTACAAGAAATCAGTGACCGCCAACCGGCCAAAACTACTCGAGGAATCTATCCTCGAAATAAAAAGGATGGGGAGGAGTCAAATAGATATGGATCGTTTAAGTCTATTTCTCAATGCAAAACTGCCTAAGAAGGTCAAAGGAATGGACTTTGCCAAATTCGATAGGACTATTGATCCAAAGGCCCACATGTTGGGGTATGTTGGGTCCCTTTCCATGCAAGGGGTTGAAAAAGACGTCATGGCTCAATTGTTCCACAAGTCACTTACCGGCCGACTCTACAATGGTTCCTTTCCTTGGCACCCTTGAAGAAATAGAAGTGGGAGGACATTGGAATGGCTTTTGTGTCTCAATACAACTTCAATTTTTAGCTGAAAATGACCACCCGAGAACTTGAGAACACCAAAACGGGCAAAAATGAGAGTTTCACTGACTATGTAAAAAGGTGGAGAGCCAAAGCTGCCTAAATGCACAATAAGCAAGACCTAAAAGAGCATATAGGTATCATCACTAAAAACCTGCCCAGTGCCTTTGCCCCCTACATGGTTTTGTCGCAGTCATCTCCTGATTTTGAGACCTTCTACAATTCTGGATTGGCTGTTGAAGAAGCACTTAGGGATGGTACTCTCGAGAAGAAAGAACTTGTCTTAGAAGGCAAGGGACTCCATCCCGGCGATGGCGAAGTCTTTTTCGGAAACAGGAATACCTCCCACATCGGGAACTCCTCAAATGCCAAACCCCTTGAAATAAACCAGATAGCTGATAAACCAACTCGCACCTTCACTCAACTCAGCACACCCCTATCCACACTCTATGAACAGCTCCTCAAAGCCGGTCTCATCAAGCCACTCCTTCCAACTCCTCTACCCAAAAAGCTTCCAGCCTACCATGACCCAAATGCCTTCTGCGCCTTTCACAAAATGCCTGTCCATGTTACCGATAAGTGTCACCGTATCCGACACAAAATTCAAGACCTTATCGATAGCAAAACCATCCTTCCACCACCAAAGGAATCAAGCACCTTTTCAAACCACCAAATTAACCACATCAACACCAGCTCCACTACATTTGACCTCACTCACTATATCATCCTGCTCACCTGCCTAAACCAATTGTACCCATCCTCGATGAATCCAACATTTCAGTATTGGAGTTCGAACCAACAATGGAGCAAACAGAACTTACAAAGTTGAGGAAGGCTGTGGAGGAAATGGGCCAGAAAATGGATACACAAATGATCCAAATAGGGGCTTTAACACAAAAGATGGATAGTCTCTTTGCCTTCATAATCTCGGATCCAAAGCAAAATGCTAAGGAAGACATGGATGAAAGGCGTTCACCCCCAAAGATGAAGCTCTTTGAAATGTTCAAAGGCCTAGCCGAAGCAAACGAGGTCTGCAATACAAGCAAAGGTTCTAGTGCCACAATGAACCCTCAACTCAGCCGCAAAACCAAATCAAGGGCCTTCTCCCATTTCTCTGAACCACAATCCCTAGTTTATGAAAAGCTCTTCAAAGCTGGCCTCATCCAGCCGCTCCCTCCAGCTCCTCTACCTCAAAAACTCTCAGCATCCCATAACCCAGATACCTTCTGCATCTTCCATCAAATGCCTGGCCATAACACAAACGACTGCATCCGCCTTCGCCATGCTATCCAAGATCTCATTGACAATAAGGTCATTAAGGCACCTCCTCAACCAAAGCCAGACCCCAAGCCCAAACGCAATCTTTGCATCATCGCTGCCTCCTTCAGCAAAGAGGAGTAAAATGTCAAGAGCCATGCAACTGTCCGACTTTCCACGAGTTTTGGAAATCTTCGAAGTTTCGAGTCAAGTTTTCGTCCTTGTTGTGTCAGTCCGTACTTCAAGTCTTTCATGCTTTCGCTTTCGTGTCTATATGTTTTCAAATTCATGATTATTGTCACAAAAAAAAAAGAGTCAGTTTCGCAATATTGAACTACATTATGACCTAATTCCTTTACGGGATACGTAGGCAGCCTCACTCTGAGGCCCGGTCACGAGCATTCGAGTCGATCCCAAGATTTGGTCATAGTCTTTCAAATCAACCCCTGCTAGTTCGGCTGCTGTCTTTCAAGTGTCGCGTATTTGTGTCAAAATCATCATAATAAACTTAGGTTTTTGTGATTATCCTCGGCCCAATTTGGAATTATTTTTCGCCATCACTTGAGAATCATAATAATCAATTCAAAACACGAAATGATTTTTGATTGAACCCTCACCCATGCAAGAAGAACAATTTCAAGGGATCGCTCCCTAACACCATTCCAATGAAAAATGCCATGATTCTAAAGAGAAAAAAAAAAGAAGAAGAAAAGCTCACTAAGTTAGAATCGGACCTAGGCAAAAGTTAGAGCAAGCTAAAGCCCCTCAATGAGCATTTAGGATTCAGTTGTTAGGTTGTGCAATCTAAAATGAAGAAAGGTCATCGTTTCTTTCATCCTACGCATAAAGATATATCCTTTGATAGCCTCTTTGAGCCACAATCAAATTCTTTGACAAAAAAAACCAGCTAGCCAACTATCCCCTACATTGGAGTGAAATGAAAAATAAAAGTGCCTAACACATCAAGATTCAAAGCATCAAAAGAGTGAAAGTGCCAAACAAATCAAAATTCAAAACATCAACAGGATGAAAATGCCGAACACACTGAAAGGCATTGAAGGCATGAGAAAGCAAATGAAAAATGAAAAGAAAGCACCTACAATTCAAAGATAGCTGCTAGCTTTGAAAACCCAAAAGAAAGTGAAATTTTTGAGCCTAATATCCTTTCTTTGTCAAGCCCAAACCATAGCCCACATTACAACCCAAAAAGTCCTTCCGGATTAGAAAGCACAACTTGATAGCAAGAGTCCTAGGTGTTACGTTAAAGGACATCAATACATCGAGGCATTGTGCGAAACCCACATCAATCAAGGCAAAAATTCAAACGGGGACATGGGTCATCATTAGCAACTTGGTTCATGATAAAAACTCTTGTGTTTTAATCAATTGATGGAGTAAAACAAAATTCGAAAGAAAAAAATCACAAAAACTTGATTTGTCTTAAATTATGGGATATGAATCCTATTTTCTTCAAACAGTCAAACTCTCCGCCCAATCAAAATTACTATCCGAAAGTCTCTTCGTTCATAAACGGTCTTTCCCTCCTTTGTATATTTGAGTCAACATAGTCTTGTCAAAATTCACTCCTTTCGCTAAAAGGTCGAACCAGTCGTCTTAGTCTTGTTTATGCTAAACTCATGAAAGTCGCTCTTGAGAAAGGCTCATTAGGTCAACTGCATCTCAAAACCATCAGAACTGAGGGTCATCACTCACTGAGGTACATCGGCTCAATGAAAGAAAATCCAAGACTCAAACCACGGCCAAAGGCAAACCCCACCTCAAATCCGGCACAAAATCCAACCCAAATTCGAAGTTCCTGAGAATACTGGTCCACTAGCCAAAGGCAGTAAAGCAAATAGGGTGCTCAAACATGTCCCTTGTTTTTCAAAGAATATCGTCATCGTTGTTGTTCGGTGTCATAGGCGAATCTCGAATGTTGTCCAAAAGTCATTCAACCAAGCTACGGTCCAAAAGACCTAATGCTTCTTAGTCTCCCAAGCTACGGTCCAAAGACCTAATGCTTCTTTATCTATCGAGCAACGGTCAAAAGGACCTAAGCTTCTCAGTCAATCGGCGATGGTCAAAATGACCTAAGCTTCTTTGTCTATCGAGCAACGGTCAAAAGGACCTAAGCTTCACAATCAATTGGTGACGGTCAAAATGACCTAAGCTTCTTCGTTTATTGGCGGCGATCAAAAGGACCTAAGCTTCTTCGTTTATTGAGTGACGGACCAAAAGACCTAAGCTTCTCAACCAATTGGGCTACAGTCTAACCGACCTAAAGTCTTTTAGTTTCTTGAGCTACGGTCTAACCGACCTAAAGTCTCTTCGTCTCTTGAGCTACGGTCTAACCAATATAAAGCCTCTTAGTCTCTTAGGCTATGGTATAGCTGTAACGCCCCCAAAATTAGGGTACGTTAAATAAACATTTTATTATAAAAATGAAGCGAGTCCAGCTCGTTATTACAACATAACTCTCGTAAGAGCTTTTGAAATACAAAATAGAACAACAAAAGGAAACTAAGGTTCCTACTCTACGGCTCCTCTTGCTTCTTCATCCTAGCCAGCTCCTCAGCTCCGGACGCCTCCAAATGAACTGTCCATCTTGATCATCTACAAGGTCTGACACATTATACCGGCGTCGCCACCAATATAATATGTCAGGGTCACCACAAGGCAACACCGTGAGCTACAACACTCAATAGGAAATCCCTACCCACCAACCTTACGACGGTAAACAATTACAACAACACTAACAATCACACATCGTTAATCGTCTATCGTTGGTGTCCAAGATTTCCCGATTTCTCCTACGCGACTCATCGTAGACCGTGTCTCCATTTTCCACTTACAAAATAACCTTTCAAAAACATTTGCATTGGCTCCGTACCGCGGATAACCAAGCCTTTCAAAATCTTTAGCATTGGCTCCGTACCGCGGATAACCAAGCCATACACACCCAACCTCGGTTCCGCCGTTCCGGGTTCCCGAGTATCCTCACAATGGTTCCGCCGCACCGGGTTCCCATTGGCACACAATGCATTGGCTCCGTACCGCGGATAACCAAGCCATACCTCACCATGGTTCCGCTGCTCCAGGTTCCCATGGGAACGCACAATGGTTCCGCTGCTCCGGGTTCCCATTGGCACACACCCTCACAATGGTTCCGTTGCTCCGGTTTCCCATTGGAACACACACACACCTCACACAATGGGCAAGTCCGGCCACATTGCGGTTTTCAACACATTTCAACATTTTTCAACACACCCTAGGTGTCATGTTTCTACTTTCTCGATTCTCGTGTCTCGTTACATGCAAGACTCCGTGGTAGGACATATCACATACGTAAACAACAATCATCCAACAAGATCATCCAACTCTATGTTCAAATCAACGCTTAAAGCTTATCGGCAAAAGTAATACAAACAACCCACATAAGCATGCTCATAATCAATTTCAAGATCAAAATACAATACTTGAAATGGAAAGTTTATAAAGATAACCTACTTTGAAATGGAAAAATACGAGATCTTACATATACATAGGAATAGGGTTAAAATATCCTACCTTGATCCGAAACTAGTCGGGGCCGAATAAGCTAGGTGGAAAATTCTCCCGAATCTGGACCGAACTTCGAACGGCAATAACTCGGTCAATCTTTGGCCGAATAGAGTCGTTCTTGGGTCGAGAACGAAGCTCTCTAAACCCTCTACAACTCTCAAGAAGGAAGTTAATTCTAGAAACGACCTTAGGTTGGAGAAAAATGGGGACAAAGGAGAGGACAGTAAACTGTCCAGAAAATGGAAATCCAGAAATTTTACTGAACTTCGGATGGCAATATCTGGGTCATTTCTTAACCGATTTGGGTGATTCTTGAGCCTAACTTCAAGGTTTCGAAGTGCTCTACAACTTTCCAGAAGGAAGTTGATCCTAAAAACTAACCTAAGCAGGAGAAAACAGAGGATTTCCGACGGGACAGTGGCTGCCCAGAAAAACTGAAAATGGTTTCTAGAGAGAAGGAAGAGCTAATTGCTTGAGGTGTGCTTTGAAAGGCTTGGAATGGCCTTCTATTTATAGGCAAAGGGCTTGGCCTTCTCCTCTCTCCCTCTCTAAGTCTCACCTTGACACTTGGCAATGAATCTTGAAAGATCAAAACTAATCCTAGACTTGTAAGGCTATTTTTGTACCTTGGTGATATTCTTGGATCAAATGGAGGGTTAAGATGATAATGGTACATGATCAAAGGGTCCAGAAGTTGCAAGGTGTCCAAGAAGTACATCTAATCAAATCCCACTTTTAAGCACAAATCAAGGAAGAAATCCTAGGGTTGCATGGCTACTTTGTACCAAGATTTGATCTTGGATCAATTGGATGGCAAGGATGGATCCTTGGTGGGCAAGAAAGATATTGGTACAAGATCCAAGGGTTCAAACCAATGCAAGGTGTCAAAGGAGTACAATGGAGGTTAATGGAGAGTTAGATACACCAAGATCATGGAAGATGTAGGAAGATCATGGAATGGTACAACCAAATCCCTACTTTCCTCCTTCCTCTCTCTTTCTCCCTCTCTCCCTCTCTCTCTCTCGGCCCTCTCTCTCCTCTCTCTCTCTCTCCGGCCTCTCTCCTCTCCCTCTCTCTCTCTCTCTCTAGTAAACACACACACACACATATATATATACATACAACCATGCATACAATGTTCAAGAAAACAATAAACAAAAAGGAACTTTGTACTTTGAGATCAAGGAAGATTTTAAAAGGCAAGATTTTCCCATTAAACTAATCAATAAAAAAATCACCAAGTACTAGATTAATATATACACATATACCTATGTATCTTAGGAAGATCAAAAACCCCATTAAAGAATAATAAAAGAGTACCTAAGAAATCTTAGGTATTAAAATCCTCCAATAAAATATTGCATATCATCCCATGGGATTTTTGAAAAAGATTAGTTTATTGAAATCCTTGTACTTTGTGAAAGACTAACCCTTTTATCCATTGGGTAATAAATCCCCTAACTTTTATTGTCCAATGGACAATAGTGACTTGGCAACTTTTATTTTAAAATAATTGGTACTTTGGCACATGGGTTAAAAAGAAAATATTAAATTAATCAACTCATGTACTAAGTTGAAAGATGAACCTTTTACCCAATGGATAATAACCACCCTAACTTTTATTATCCAATGGATAATAGTTGCTAGGGAGATTAAACATTAAAGTAATCCAAAAAGGTACTTTAAAGTAATCAAAAAGTTACTTTTTACTATTCATAGTACTTTAATCAAGTAAGCATTTAATATAAACAAATGGGGTTTCTATTATCCAATGGATAATAGTTTCCCTAACATTTATTGTCCAATGGACAAAGAATATATCCAAAATAATTAAAAGAAAAAGAATATCCAAATTCTTAGTCTAGGGTTCAAAAAGTTCAAAAGGTTCAAGGGGGGCAAAACGGTCAATTTGCGGTTAGGGAAAAGTAACTAGGTAACTTCCTAGCTTAGTTTATCCAATCGAATGGTTAAAAACTAGTTAGGCTTGCTAAGCGGACCAAAGCGTCAAGAAATAATTTTTCAAGGGGCAAAAACGTAATTTTGACAAATCACAAGGAAAATAAAGAAATTCAAATAAAATTCAAATATTTAACGAAATTTTTAACGACCAAAAATCAGGGTCGTTACAATAACCAACCTAGAAGCCGTTTAGTCTCTCGAGCTATGGTTCGTCCTCTGGGACTGCACTCTGCCTAGCACTTTGTCTTCTGGACTTCACTCTGTCTAGCACTTCGTCCTCTGGGACTGCACTCTATCTACACTTCGTCCGTCAAGACTACACTTTGTCTCGCACTTTGTCCTCTGGGACTTTATTTTGTCTAGCACTCCATCCGCCGGGACTCACACCCTATCTACACTTCGTCCTCCGGGACTCACTTTTGCCATACTTGCATTGATTTTACATGCTCACATTCTATGACATATCAACTTGCATCATCATTCATATATTGTCTCAATTGAAAATTCAAGTCTCTTTCAAACTTCAAGCTATTCAAATTCAAGTCTCTTTCAAAATTCAAGCTATTCAAATTCAAGCCACTTTCAAAATTCAAGTCTCTTTCAAACTTCAAGCTATTTAAATTATAGTCTTAAATTCAAGTCTCTTTCAAAATTCAAGCTATTCAAGTTCAAGTCTCTTTCAAAATTCAAGCTATTCAAGTTCAAGTCTCCCTCAAAATTCAAGCTCTTCAAGTTCAAGCCACTTTCAAAAATTCAAGTTCTCCAAATTTCAAGCTTTTCAAATTCAAGTCCCCTTCAAAATTCAAGCTATTCAAATTCAAGTCCCTTTAAAAATTCAAGTTATTCAAACTCATGTCTCTTTCAAAATTCAAACTTCCTTCAAAATTCAAAGTTTCCAAAATTCAAGTCAAATTCAAGAAAATTAAAAATTTTCAAAAGAAATCAAGTCTCTTCGCCGTTCAAGCATCTTGTCCTCTGGGACTCTTCCTCGCATAACACTATCTGTTTGCATCAACATACATGCATTGTCCCAATTGAACTACGTTGGTCTGATCCCTACAACGGGGTACGTAGGTAGCTCCATGAGCACGACCACCTTTATTACATTCTTACATTTAACTTAAAGACTTTGAAGCGATGGATTGGGTTTTCTATTCTTTGACGTCACTCATATCTGACTTTGATATCTGAGTTCCGTCAAAGAAGGACTATTGTAGACACCCCAATCTGGGCCTCTGAATAATTTTTAAATTCCCCAATGATGAAATAAGGAAATATATACCTTCAAGGCTTGGATTGTTGCTCATTTGCTATTCCTTCTCTAAACCTCAAGAAAGCCCCTTTCTAAACATGTAGGGTGGCCCCCGGTTTAATTGCAAAGAGAAAAATGCGTTTGCTTTGTCAAAAACAACTTTTTTTCATGACAAACCGATGGTAAAATGGGCACACATTTCAATGTATAAAACTTCTTTGAATGAAACCAATTGGGTTAGAAAGAGGACTCGACAAGCTTTCCAACGCTTAGAAAAATGCCCAAATCCGAGTTCGGGAGTGTCCGAAGCGCTCCTGCAAAGTTTGGTGTGCTGAGCTGTCTCACAATACCGCGCGGCATTCCAGAAACGCAGTGCGGCATTTCAAGAAATTTCAAAAAAATCACTCCGCCACACAAGATTTCAATATACAGCACGGCATTTTTCCTTATGTCGCGCGGCGTTTCGGGGAAAAGTTCTGACAGCAGTAAAATGTTATCGGTCACGCCTGCAGGTGCAATTATCCGGCCCAGAAGCCACCTCCCCTCTTTGCAATGCTCATCATTGGCTCTCTTACCTATAAATACACCCCCCCTCTAGTTGAGAAGCACCCCTTCAACTCCAAGTAAAGTTACTCTGCTATTTTCTGGACTCTCACACTCTCTCTCTAAAAACACCCCTCTTAATTCTCTCTCTACAACCTCTTACACCCATTACAATATACATCTTTTTCTCTCTCTACATCAACTCACAAGTTGGGCTTTTGCATTCTCACACTCTCTCTCTATACTCATTTGCTCACAAGTCTCTCCAAACTCAATCCAAATCAACATCCATCTTAAAGTATCTAAACAACCTCTCATCCTTCAATCCCCATTCAAGCATTTCAAGTCCAAATCAACTTTCATCCCTCCATCTTCAAGCACATCCAAGCTTCGATCAAAAGGTATAAATCAAGTTTCCATGGGCTAAGCCCTGTCTTGGCCCTGAGGGGACTTTTCTATAGTCAGATTTAACCCCTTTAGGTTAAAGGCTGACTTAAAAACCATTTTCACAAACTAAAGCAGTCACTGTACTGGACACACAATACCGTGCGGCGCTTTAGTGTGTCATGCTCACACTATCTTCTTCTTCCATTTCTTTTCAACCTGCAACACAACCCCACTATCAGAACTGAAAAGCCAACCAGTGTAAAACTCATGTAGAAATCTGAAACTTGAATTTCATGTCTCCACATCGGTATCTACCCCTGATTTTATGCTTCAAGCTTTCCATGGCATCCATATCAAAGATGAAAACCTGCCTCGGCGAGCTAAATTTCTCCACCATTTTTCATTTTACATGTTCAACATTGATTTTGTTATTCCTCCAAGTTGCTATAATCTTGTCGTACCAACCACAAACACTGCCACAACAAGCTAACTGTCTCCCGAATATGTAATAAAAAAAGTGTGTTCCACACTTAATAGTAACTTTTGTCATCAAATTTGTATTTATTTCGTCAATATGGTTAACATCATTAACTACCAGAACTGGTCCACAAGAAATGAAGGCAAAATGCTACTCTCTGTCTTCTTATAATATAGAACTGCATCCCCTATTAGTAAACCATAACAGAACAAAAGTTATTTTTTTTCCAATTCCAGCCACATCCTCTATTACAGCCACATATATACCTAAGTTTTTTTTTTCCCCAATTCTTTACTACTTCAATAGTCAGGTAAGAGAGCAAAAAGTCCTAATTTTAACCTTTAGATGCACAAAAAAGTCCTAATTTTACCCAAACAAAACCAAAAGCCCTAACAAGAAAAAAAAGCCCTAATTTCTTTTACCCTAATCGAGTAGAAGCCAAAAAAAAATCCCTAATTTCGAGTCTCTGAAAAACCAGCTGTAATCGACTTGGAAAAAGCTCTAGTCGACATGGGGAGAGAGAGAACGAGCCAGAGAGAGAGAGAGAGAGTCATATTTTTGGTTCAAAACAGAAAAAATCGAAATCTGTAGAGAACTCAGATCAACAGAGAAATAACGAGAGTGAGAGAGATACCTTGGTGTGTTCTTCGTCGTCGGTGTGTTCGTCGCCGTCGTCGTCGTGTGTCGGGCTCTCTGGTTCGTCGTTCTACTTCGTTCTCGTCGTTCGCTCCTCTCTTCTCTCTCTCTCTCTCTCTCTCTCTCTCTTTACGCGTATGAAAGAATGAACTGAGAAAGGGAGTTTTGTTAGCGCGTGGAGGCTGTGGAAACATTTTATTTCCCCAGCCGTTGGATTAAATCCAACGGCCTACAAGAGAGGTGCGGATGGAAGCACAGTCCGGACTCCTGGACCATATCCCTTATATATATATACAGAAATCTTCAAGTAAGGACCTTAAATGCGGACTACCCATTTCTCACTTTTCCCGATCTGATTTCGATGATCCGAGCCGCTCAATGTGTTTAGAACGTGATTTTAAGGGTACCCGCGAGAAATCGGCAAAAAAATTGACCAGGAAGAGCTTGATTTGAGCAATTTTTATTTAAACCGTTAGATAAAAAACAAACAAAAACTGCTCGGATGAAGCCCTTCCCGGTCTTTTTTTTTGCTGATTTCTCGTGGGTACCCTTAAAATCATGTTCTGAACACATTGAGCGGCTCAGATCATCGAAATTCGATCAGGAAAGGGAAGTCCGCATTTTATTAAAATAAGGTAGTCCTTATAAGAAGGGGACTATATATATATATATGTGTGTGTGTGTGTGTGTGTGTGTGTGTGTGTGTGTGCGCGCACTTCTACTGCGGACGTCCGCAATTTTCTTAAATGCGGACTTCGCCCGTGAGCCGTTGGATCTCATCCAACGGCTGGGATTTTAAAATGAATCTCGTGGGTAAGATATGACCGTGGGTCGGGTAAATTTGGTTGCGGGTCAGTCAATCCATTCGGGTTACAACAAAACCACTTTTTTCCCTCATTTGGACGCCGCTCAACCCCAACGAAGAGAGAGAGAGAGAGAGAGAGAGAGAGAGAGAAGATGACGAAGACAGAAGAAGAAGAAGAAGAAGAAGAAGAAGAAGTCACAGATCTGTTCAAAACCTCCAGGTATCTCTCTCTCTCTCTCTCTCTCTTTCTCTCTCTCTCTCTCTCTCTCTCTCTCTCTTTCTCGCGCGCGCGCGCGCGTGCTCTTTCTCTCTTGCTAACTCTTTCTTTTTCTTTGAACCCAGTCTATACTAGGGTTTTGTTTGAATTGATACCCACGATGAACAAGGACGATGAAGACCCGACCTTCCTCGAGGTATCTCTCTCTCTCCCTCTCTCTCTCTCTCTCTCTCTCAATCAATTTGTTCAAAACCAAAAAATTGGGGGTTTTTTTTTTTCGAAAATCTTATTTTTTTTTTCGAGAAAAAGAACACCCCTTTCCCCTTACAAATCTGAAAATCTGATTTATTTTTTTTGAAAATCTTTTTTTTTTTCTGATTTATGTTTTTTGCGTTGGTCGATTTATGTTTGTTTTTTGTTTTTTTTAAACATATTTATGTTTGTTTGAAAATCTGATTTTGTTCGAAAATTTGTTACTGATATCCCTTA
>BPLS01000218.1:144972-162292 GCA_019656275.1 Rhododendron kiyosumense | reverse complement strand
AGCGGAGCTCGAGCTTGAGTCCTGCAGCTCGTCACGAGCTCGAGCCGAGCTCGAGCCAACTATATTTTTGGCGAGCCGAGCTCGAGCACACTAAAACTCGGCTCGGCTCGGCTCGTTTGCAGCCCTAGTCCCATCACGTATAGCTAAACTCTCTTTTATAAATGAGCTAAATACGTGTAAATTTAAATCATAATGTAGGCGAATTTGAAAGTAAACTGAAGAGAAAGTACAAAAGATGAACGATAATATTGTCATTTAGAAAAGTTTAAAAAAAGTACACCCTGACCGTTTGGACAATTGCTGGTTGAACAGTAAAGTAGTACAACTTTTTTATATGTGACCCGTTCAAAATAATGAGAAACAGGTACCTTTATGTATAGTCCGAGATGCCCAGTGGGCAGTCCCTAGCAGGACCCAAAATTAAAATCTCCATTGTCATCCTAAGACCATCCAAATACGGTGGTAAGAACATAAAGAAACAACAGAGAAATCGGGTACAGAAGAAATGCCACAAAGCTTGTCCAGATTGGAAATTTTGTGCACACACTGGTAAAAATGCCCATGCCCGTGCAGATAACCAGAACCACCAAAACCTCGGCCGAGACGTCCCATGAGAGGTTCCTTATGTACACGAGTGCTAAAAACATGACCAATCCCATCATGTTGTTCATGAACACTGCACCGTAGATCTGTAAAAGTTATTCAAGTCATAAACAAAAATTAATCGGTTTTTTGTTTTTTGAACACAGATTTAACATGAGAAATGGAAAGAAAATATTTGAATACCAATAGTAAGATGAAGATAGAGACTCGAACGAAATTGTAGGAAAGTGTATATAATGTTGTATTGGCAACACTGCATTCATTCTGAATGGAGGTCATCAGGATAAAGGTGAATTATTAGTTTTTAGGATTGCCACATGAAGTGGTGATAGATAGTTTGGCCAAAAACTTGTATCTTTTTAGCGTATTCTTTTCGAATTTGTTTGTTCGACTTGCGTCATCTTTTTGAAACAAATCATTCATATGTCTTGACGGGCTGAATCTAAAAAGTACACAACTATGACCAAAAAAAAAAAAAAGAAATCGCATTACTTTGTGTTATATTTCTGTGCATATCATTTTGCAATGAAAATAAATTAATGGTGTTAGAAAAAGAGAGAAATGAAACCTCAGACAGTGTCAAAGAAATGGCCTTCTGAGTCTTCTTTCTTGCGCTAGTGATTGTCGACAGCGCCTGTCTGTAGTTCAAAGCCAAGGGAATCACCACGTACGACACAGCGAACGAGGAGATGTTTGCAGTAGTAGCAAAATCCGCAACCGCCTCTATCAGGGGCATTCCCAGTACGGCGGCAATGACAGTCCCAAGAATCAAGTAAAATGAGGCTTTCAAGTAATTCAACCATGATTTACTACTGCCACTCTGCGGGCTTTTGCTGCTGTCCTTCTTTTGGCTCACCAAGCTCTTCTCTTCTTCCTTACTACCACTCTACATATACGTGCAATTCAAAAATCACCAGACCGAGGATGTTAAGGGTTAGTTGTTAGTTGTTACAACGGGAGTCGAGCATCTCGTCCATGAAAACTCGAATTTAAGATCTCCCCCTTGGAAGGGAGTGTAACGAACCAACCGCACTAAATTTGGTTTTCAAAATTTATACTATGCATGTGTTTGGAGTGTGACTCGTGAGTATCTTACAAACTTATACGGAGTAATAGATATGTTACAACTTTGTGTTTGTAGTAGGTAAACCAAAGGGGGTCCGTGGTTTGTGTTGTGCATTTTTTATTTTATGAAGTAAGATGTTTGTGCAAATTATGTGCACCAGGCCAATCCTTAGGGTGTCTTTTTTCAATTTACACTTAGACATGCAGTGCATGTGTGCATGAGCCCCCTTATCGAGCCAATTCCCAGACATGGTATTCGATGTGAATAGTATATTCTCTATGTTTCCTTGTCTAAAGGCTCATTTGGCTAAATAAGTTATTTTTTTTAATTATTTTTTTTTTCTTTATTCATTTTTTTTTTGCATTTGTTAGTTTTTTCATTGATTTTTTGAGAATTATTGCTTTGTCATGGCGAGAGAAATTTAAGAAATAAAAAATTACAATCAAAATCTAAATTTTTTTAATAAAGACGAAAATAAGTTTATTTTTTCGTCTTTATTCCAAAAAAATTGGATTTCGATTGTAATTTTTTACTTTTTAGATTCCTCTCGTCATAACAAAGTAATAATCTTCAAAAAAATCGACGAAAAAGCTAACAAATGCAAAAAAAAAAAAAAATTGAATAAGGACAAAAAAAGAATAAGCCATAGCCGAATGAGGCGGTGTTGCGCACATCATTGTACAACACCATCTTTCAATTCCTAAATCACACATGCAAAATTTGGATTGATTGGATATAAGCATTTATACGATCGGAACACATATTTGAAAAAAGAAGAAGCAGAGAATGATGATGAAAACAAATGTAAGCTAGGTCGATATGCTCCGATCATATAGCTATTAATATTCAATCAATCTAAATTTTGGCATGGGTCACCTAATTAACTAGGGAAAAAATAAACTGTTCAAATCAAATAGACGGACCTAAGGTGGGCCTAATAAAGGTCTCAGAACAGTGACACGCACAATTGACGCTAAATATCCAACTGGATACATATGGGACGCAATAAGATATATATAGTCTATATATATGAGCACTTAATTTTTAATCACAATTTGGGAAATATACGATGATAACTCCAATTAGGACAGCAAACAAACCAAGCAACTCGCGAGCATTTGGAGGCTTGACTCGTTATGGCTAGACTCGGCTCATTTTGTAATCGAGCCGAGCTAGAGCTCAAGTTTTAGGCTCGTTTAGTAAACAAGTCAAGTTCAACCCTCCAAATCTTGGCTGGGCTGGGCTCGAAGAAGGTTGGCTCATTTGTATAGGCGTGGCTCATTTACAGAAGCTCGTTAGTAAGTTAACCGGGCTTTGTTCGTTTAAAAGTGACCGGAGCTCAAGCTCGAGTTTTATGCTCATTTAGAAAGCGAACTGAGCTCAAACACTTCAAAGCTCGGCTCAGCTCGGCTTGTGCACCCCTCATTCCCGTGATCTAATGGTTGAATTAATTGAAACTTACTTGTATTCTGATTATGGATAACTCAACTTACCTTAGCATGGCGACCAAAAAATTTAAAACCATTAGGCTCTTGATCAGAAGATTGCACAGCATCTGAAATATATTTCACCATGCCATTGACGAACTCTGCCTCCTCTATGCGAGCATCCCCAGAGGTATCAAATGCTTCCATGACCTTGTCTACAAAATATTTCGATACCGATGCTTTTCCTTTTTCTTCTAATTGTATCCCAAGAAATAGCACTCTCAATTCTGCTGATGATATGTTTGCATTCTTATTCTTGTCCACTTCTTGAAATAGCCTTTTTTTTCGTAAAATTGTAAAATGAATAGAATTAGTTTGATATATATGCAAAGTCAGAGTCAAACAACATATTTGGTAGAGGAATGGGATATGTGAAGGCATTTGACCCAACGACATCAAGAGTGCACTTAGGTGCCAGCAGTGGCATAGACAAAAATCTTGCTTGGTGGGGACACCGTAAAAAATGGTCTTAGAGTTTTCCATCTTTTTCTTATATGAAACAACAAATAATAAAAAGGAAATGAACTTAAAACAGAACATTTGCTAGAATGTATGTATAGATGTTGGGTCTTTATGTAAAACTATTGAGTTAAGAGACCCTTTTTAGAAACTTGACAAAGATACAAGGGGATGTAAGTGATATAAAAGGAAAACGTGTATAATTTTGGGATACAATTTGTCATAACTTCTATATTTCAAGGGTATCATTGAAATTACTGGAATGTGTGGTGGGGCCGTGCCCCCACTGGTCATGCATTACCTCTGCCACTGGGTGCCAAGAGAGATCATGAATTCAACTCATTTTTTAAGAGAAATGATAATTCCAAAACTATTTTTGTGTCAAAATTTTAGTGCACAAAAGATTTGTATGATGTACAATGTACAAAAATTTTATGCACTGAAATTTTGACATCAATAAAAATAGTTTTGGCATTATCACTATTCTTTTTAAAATTGTTAATCTTATTATTATTCTACTAATATTGACTTGAAAAAAACAAAGAGTTTCAAACTTTTGATTGACCTCATTTTTTACATATATTCCAGTATTTATAATAAATTGATTCCGTATTTTGCCCCCTCCAAAAACTTGTAAATTTTACTCTAGTCCCTTCAAAATTAAACCTTTTCTTTAAAGGAATTGATATTCACACTGCCTTTTTTGTTATCCACACTCCCTTTTTTGTTTTTAAGTGTTAAAAGTGTATGCATTTTTTTGCTAAAAGACAAAAAAAAGGAGTGTGAATAACAATTCTTTTTCTTAATCATAAAAGTATTTTACAATTTAGCCAGTGATGGAGTATGTGAAATTACGTATAAATAGGGAATCTTACTCTTTCATGAATGTAATGTTAGGGTTGCCGTTGGTGACGAAAAGTCTTAGCAACTTGTCGTCGATGTATTTGTGCAACAGGTATTCGAATCTCCTGTTCTGAATCCATGGCTGGAAAACCTGCATAAAACCTCTAATGTGAAGAAGAAACAAGCTGGTAATTCTTGTTCCCAATTTTGTTAATTTTGGGCTTTTGCGATTTCATACAGTACCTCTCGTGTAAGTTTAATTTTTAAAACAAGAGATATAGTCGAAGGTTCGATCATGAATTGGAAGTACGTATATGGATACATTTGAGAAGTCGATTTCTCTCTAGTCTACACTTGATATTGCCTGCAGGCCCGTTCTTGAGCTTTCCGGGGTCCTAGGCGATCAATCAATTTGGGGCCCTTCACATTTAGAAATGCTATATTTTCAAAAGATTCAAATCATTGCAAATATAAAACTTGCAAATACTTATATGTCAAGGTCACAAAAATTACTTGACATTATAATAACTAATGCCCATAACCATACCTGGAATGAAAAGAGGATTCCGAGAGGCAAGAAAGCAATCCAGGCAATACCGAATCAAAATATCAAATTTAAATGGTAGATTTATTCCTTGTCGCGAAAACCAGTTCTTGCATATTGTATCACGTTTTTACCTCTTCAAGTGTTAAAAGTATTTTGAGGGTTTTCTTTGATTTGGAATTTGAGAGTTAAGGCCACAACCCACAAGCAGGGGATGAAATTTTGGGGTGAGAAAAGGCGACTAGGTTTGTTTCTGTGTAAAATTCTACTATATTTTTTTTTTCCTTTTAAGAGTAAGAGTTCAGGAATTGGCCAAATTGGGCTTACAAAAACATTTGGGCATAGTTTTTGAATGGTCTCACTCAGTTAAATTAGTTTTGGGTACAAATGTTGGGCCTAAAGACTCCTAGTATATTATGGTAATCTATAATAGTGAGGGGCCCTAATTTTTGGGCTTTTGGGAAGGCCCTAGGCCACCGCCTGGTGAGCAGGGCAGGCCATATTGGAATGGTTGGATCGTCCCGTACGTCATTCAATGTGGTCCGTGGCCAAGATTGACGATCAGTAGTTCTGTTTGTTTGCAAAACTCCAATGAGTTCAAATTATTTCACCAGGCCCCAGCGGTAGGAATGTAGATAGAAAACTGTTCAGTATTAATTTCAGTGCAACAATATAGATTCATGACGCCATTATTTATCATTTTTACCATTAAACAAAGCAAAAGGCAATTTCACAAACCACATGAACTGACAAAACTCATGTGGTAGACTTTTTGGTTGTTTTTTCATGAATCATATGGCAAGCTAGGCTATATATGCTATGCTATCTGGTGTCTCCAAAATTACCTGATAGAAGCAGTAAGCAAAAAGGAGCACAATTGTAACAAGGAGAGAAACTAGGACCGTCACACGTGTCCCCGCGGATGAATTGAGAACTTTGGGGAGTTGAAGCATGAGAAATGGGACCATGGATAGAATCATGATTCTTGCTGTGTAGCTAGTTTCAGCATCAGTGCTAACACCAAAACCTGCACAACATAGTCATGACTTAAGTAACTTTGGATTTCATGGAGTGAAAGGAAAGATTTAATTGCCTTGGCCTATCAACTCCATTTGATTGGGAGACTTGGTGAGAAAAGATAAGAAAACAAATGAGAAATCATCACTTGTGTGTCTCACAATCTCTCTAATAATGGTAAGACTAGGGGAGAACCAACAATTCTTTCTTCTCTTTTTTCTAATTTGACAACTTATATTATTCGAGCCAGCTTACGCGCACCTTGCCTTGTATCTGGGGGATCAATTCCACATACTACTAACAAGGGGCACGATTAAAGACGGAGCAAAGTCTCGTATGTATGGATATCGATCATAAGAGACGGTAGTTTGTACGAGATTTCGAACTTGAAATCTAGGAGGGAGGACGCCTCTAATTAAGTCTCCAGCTTGAGACAACCAAGCCAACCTCTTGCCTTGTATCCCGTCCATGAAAACTATGTAAACTTAGTAACTTACAACGACATCGTCGTTGATTGGGAAGAAATTTCAAAACTATATCTGCAAAATTCCGTGTGGAATTTTTCAAAATTGTATCTGGAAAAACCTGTAAAACTGAATGGCTTCTGAT
Source organism: Rhododendron kiyosumense (assembly GCA_019656275.1). Taxonomy (NCBI): domain Eukaryota; kingdom Viridiplantae; phylum Streptophyta; class Magnoliopsida; order Ericales; family Ericaceae; genus Rhododendron; species Rhododendron kiyosumense. The sequence continues at coordinate 155,664 of BPLS01000218.1, read as the reverse complement.
TTTGATTGTGTGATGACAAAGTTCTTGAGAAATCAGTGCTGCCGAAAGCAATACAAGAGCCCCATACTAGAGTGAGAAGCATGACTGCTGATCCGGCTAGGAACCCCATTCCCATTTCTGCCTGTTCTTCAACACTTGTTGTGCTTGAATTAAGTCCAGACACTGAAAATAAATAAATAAAAGAAACTTAAACCTGTACTATATCTTTCATTAAATTATTAAACTTACTCCCTTCGTCTCTTTTTAAGGGGGTATTTCTACTAACAAGAAATACTAAAAATTTAACATATTTTACCATATCGTTTCTACTAACAAAAAAGTTTCAGCATTTTACCATTTCATTTCTACTAACAAAAAAGTTGTCACAAAAACTTTTTTGTTATAGTAACTCTATTCACAAAAACCGATCAATAACTTATTCACTACTGGAAACATCTAACAACTTTTCAACCACAAATAAAAATTTACAAATTTTTCACTACCGGAAACACCCCCTAAGTGTCCAACCTCGTAACTCTAACTTATTAAGAAGACTGTCATTACACTTTTCATATCAACTTTTAGCTCCACTTTCTCTATTTACTCTCTATGAAAACATCATCATTACACTTTTGCTTACCAACTTTTCGAAATGAAATCTACTGGTAGAGGCAAAATAGAAAATACACCAATTTTTATCCACTAACTTTACAAAATAGACACTTATTAAAGGATATTCCAAAATAAAATACTGGATTCTAAAAAATGGACGGAGGAAGTATTTAATTTTGAGGCTGAAATTATCAGAAATTAGTGTCTTGTATTGAGTATCAATAGACGAAAACACAGCCCAACATTTTTGCATGGCAGGTTTGTTGGGGGAAAAAATTTCTGCCGTTCAAAAAAAGGTGTATTGGAAAAAATGGAAATGATAATCCCAAAATTGAATTTGTTAGATTTTATGTTGATGCTGCTCAACCGCTAGATTTTATGGTCCTTGGCAAATCAATGCGACTACTTGCATAATAATTGTGCACAGATCACGGCTCCGGATTTCACACAAATGATTTGAATCCCTAATTAAATGTAACATATTTTTTCAAAAGCCCCGCGAAAAATCAACTCAATCGAATACTTGTAGGTGCTGGATCTACTAAAAAGTTAAATGATTGGATTAAGCACCTACAGGTATTGAATTAACATGATGTTTCACGAGAACCCTTGAAAAAATGTTTCACATTTAACGAACAACTCGAATTATTTGTGTGGGATCCGTAGTGGGCTCCACTTTGTGATCTTTGCACAATTACTGAGACTTTCTGTTGGCAAATTAATACTATTAATGTTCATGACTCTTCCAACGGGCCTGAACCCCCAAGCCCGCCAGCCCATCATACTTTAACCAGGCTCGATCTTATATGGCGGACGGGTTAGCCCAGCCCGAGTAGCGTATGGGCTTGTGCATGGACTTAGGAATTATAGCCTGGCTCCGCCCTCCATAAAATATATACTATATTATAAAAAAAAAAATGCTAAAAACACCTCATTAATCTGTTGTTAAGATTGAAAAGGCATAATGAAATGTGTGAAAAGTGTCACGAAGGCTCCATTTGTTTCGACATAAAATACTTTACAATATAAAATGTTTTTCATGTAAAATATTTTTTTAGAAAACAAACTTCAAACTTTTATTTTTCGGTGTTTGGTTGGCATTTGAAAAGTATTTTCAGGAATTGACAAAATAGTGTAGAAAGAGAGAGTAGGGCTTAAACGGTGGAGAGATCTGAGAATATTGGAATTGAACGTGGGTCATGACTGACAATCAAGAAAACTGAATAGTGAGAATTGCAGTAGAATGCATTAGATTCATTTCAAAAAATAACTTACGGAAGATTTTAAGGGTAAGTCATTTTCATCCAATTAATGAAAAATATTTTACATGTAAAATGATTTCCCCATTTTTTACATAACCAAACACCGGAAAATAGGGGAAACATTTTACCGAAAAATATTTTACACCCAAATAAACGGAGCCGAAGTGTAAGAGTGTAAAAAGTACATTGAACTTTGTTTTTTGTTTTTTGTTTTTGTTTTTTTTTGTCATGTTTTAAAGTTTATTGATAATTCACTGAGCTGTCAATAAAAGGACCCAAAAAACAAAGCTTAAATAAAAGGTTGGCAAGTGTTTTGCAAACAAAAACACAATAATATTATGTAGAAATATATTTTTTTAGAGTTTAAAATTACATGAATTCCCATATGAGACATTTAAAGTGGGACAAGAAGTACTATTGTATGTAGGGCCTGTTTGCCTCAATTTCACATTTTCTGTTTCTACTTTTTCCATTTTGGCTGTTTGGCTGAAAATCAGAGAACTTGTTTTTCGAGAATGGTTTTTCAGATTTGAAGAAAGGAGAAGGGAAGTGAGAAAGAGGTCCATAGGAGTTTTTGGTAGATGAATGATGAAAATGAATTATGGATTGATTTTTTACCAAGTTGCCCTTGGCCTTTATTATTGTTTTAAAAGGTGTACAAATTTTGTTTTCTTTTTGCCTTTGGCTGTTATTATTGTGTTAAAATATTTTTAATAATATTTTTTTTTTCATTTTTTTAATTTTCATATGTGAGGTGTAAGGAAGACATTTGATATTTTTTATTTGGTATTTTAAAATTTAAATAATAAGACCATGTTACAAGTAATATTTGAAATAAGAAATTCCACCACTTTAATTTAACGCCAAACACATACCTCATAATACAAAAGAACAATAAAATAAACACAAACCCTTAATGTTAGCAAACAAATTAAAGTACCAATTGAAGAAGAAAAAAAAAAACACAAACCACGCTTAGTACGAACTGAAGCAAAAAAAAAAAAAAGAGGGATGTGCAAAACAAACAAACAAACACCAAGTCCAACATTACACAACCTTATTTTGGAAAATAATGAAACAACAAATTCCAACAGTCAGTTCATTTGCCGCCTAGTGTGAATAGGTGAGGAAATAAGTGGATTCGGGGAGGGGGGGAATTGGTAAATAAAGGGAGGAGAAGTGGGTATTTTCATAATTGACCAGAAAATGGGAAAATGCAAAAATGTGAAAAGCACTTCCGCACCTGATTTTGGGTTTTCGCTTTTAAAGTGAAAATCCATAAATCCATTCTCCCAGAATGAGTTCTTATAATGGGGTACCAAACACTCAAAATGGGAAAATGGGAATGCAAAAATGGTAAAATGGGGTTCCCAAACACCCTCTTTTCCTATTTTCATTTTTCAGACACGTCAAAAGACAATCCTATCCTCTATGTTTTGGGATAATTCCACAAAACCCTTTGAACGTTATTTCCTCCTCTATTTCAGATCTGTTTTTCCACTGTTGAAGAGAGAGAGAGAGAGAGAGAATTTGAGAGAAGCAGACGAAAGCTGAGTAGGGTGTTGAGAAAGATTAGAGTGCTAGGGTGTAATATCCCATTTAAAAAAGAAAGAAAGAAAGTTATTTCATACTGTATAACGAATTTATACTCTCATTTAGGTATTGGGTTTGTTATCTAGCATTAAATTTTAAGCAACAAAAGTTATGACTGGACTATTTGGATATGTATGCATGTATAGTCTTAGTTGTCTTAAGTTAGGCTGGGTGTGTGCACGTGGAATAAAATGGTGAGGGTGAGCTGTGGGCATACTTTTTCATGGTTTTGACTATATATCCTTATAAGGACCTTATTACAAGACAAATAATAGGAAAGCAAAGGGCTAGAGAGAGAGAGAGACGTGAGGCAGTGGGAACTCTTTCGTACGAGGTTCGTGGTGGATTATATCAGATGACCGGTCGATTTGAGGGTGAGTATGAGATGCATATTTCTTGTACAATATTAATGTTGGATTCTTGTTGGTTGTGTTATGTGCGGTGACTGTATGTCGTGGAACTGTTTGGTATGTGACGGGATGACTAGGCTAATAAGCTGTGCCAAAAGACACGTTGGCCAATGGGCTGTGGTGAGGCTAGTAAGGTGGTACGTCACCTGTCTTATACTGAGGAGGACCGGATATGTAGTTCTATTAGGTGGGATGAGTTATATTCATGGTTGGTGTTTTATGTGGTGGTTGGTGTTGTGCAATTATTTTGGTGTTGATATTGTACACGTTTTTATGTCTCACACACTCCTAGAGTCCTATTGGACTCCAGCTTGCAGGTTGGTTAGCGTGGTAGGTGCCGGTGTTGCGAGCTTGTCTGAGTTGCTGCGAGAGTGAGTGCTGTTTATTTAGTTAAGTGATAGTTGTAAATTGTAAAGTTTTTTATTAAGAGCAACAGTCGTAAAGTTACGAAGGAAATTGCACATAATCTTGGGATTAGTTTGTTATGCTGATTTTACTAGACTTATTTTTTTAATTTTTTTTTAAAAACACGGGTTGAACAAAGATTAGTTTTGTTATCTTTGAATATTGGATGTGGTAGTGTGATAGTGGTATTTGAGGATCCGGGTTGTTACAGTTGATATCAAAACTTAGGTGATAGATCTTACATGGGATCCAGTTAAAAAAGAAGAAGAAAACCCTTTATCTAATTTTGGTGAGTAGTTTTGATTCTCTTTTGTGTTTACTAATATGTTTAAGGTCTGCTGAATCTTGAAAGGATTTGGGTTGTGGGGTAAAGCATGTGCGTGCATACATGACAAATGAGTTCTCTTCTTTGGGTTTCAAGGAAACCGAGGTGGTGTCGTTTTGTAGAGGGAATTTAGATGAATATTTGAGATAGGAAGGAATTTGTTGAATAGGAAGAGGAAAGGAATTGCTTGCCATACAAGATGTTTATTGTGTGTGGTTGAGTCCATAAAAGTATGTGGAACTTTAGTTGTAATCCGTTAAATATTTGGGCGATTTTTTTTTACAATGTGATTGACTTTTCTTATGTTTTGTGGTTGTGTCGAATCTGATGGTGGAGTTATTTGAAGGATTTTGATGTTAAACTAATGATCTATTATTGGTGAAATTATAGCATTAGTTATGGTGACCTGGTTAATTGTCATCGGTGAAGCTAAATATGTGGGCATATACCATAAATGGGGATACAACCATGTAAGAGAAGGATTTGGTTGTGTTTATTTGAGAGGGTGATTAGAGTGCGCAGCGAAAGCGTGAAATTCATATTTTTAGTAGATAAATTTCGGGAACGAAATTTCCAAAGGAGGGGATATTGTAATATCCCATTTAAAAAAGAAAGAAAGAAAGTTATTTCATATAACGAATTTATATTCTCATTTACGTATTGGGTTTGTTATCTAGCATTAAATTTTAAGCAACAAAAGTTATGACTAGACTATTTGGATATGTATGCATGAATAGTCTTAGTTGTCTTAAGTTAGGCTGGGTGTGTGCACGTGGAATAAAATGGTGATGGTGAGTTGTGGGCATACTTTTTAATGGTTTTGACTATATATCCTTATAAGAACCTTATTACAAGACAAATAATAGGAAAGCAAAGGGCTAGAGAGAGAGAGACGTGAGGCAGTGGGAACTCTTTCTTATGAGTTTCGTGGTGGATTATATCAGATGACAGGTCAATTTGAGGGTGAGTAAGAGATGCATATTTCTTGTATAATATTAATGTTGGATTTTTGTTGGTTGTGTTATGTGCGGTGACTGTATATCGTATAACTGTTTGGTATGTGACGGGGTGACTAGGCTAATAAGCTATGCCAAAAGACACGTTGGCCAATGGGCTATGGTGAGGCTAGTAAGGTGGTACGTCACCTGTCTTATGCTGAGGAGGACCGGATATGTGGTTCTATTTATGTGGGATGAGTTATATTCGTGGTTGGTGTTTTATGTGGCGGTTGGTGTAGTGCAATTATTTTGGTGTTGATATTGTACACGTTTTTATGTCTCACACACTCCTGGAGTCCTTTTGGACTCCAGCTTGCAAGTTGGTTAGCGTGGCAGGTGCCGGTGGTGCGAGCTTGTCTGAGTTGCTGCGAGAGTGGGTGTTGTTTATTTAGTTAAGTGATAGTTGCAAATTGTAAAGTTTTTGATTAAGAGCAACCGTCGTAAAGTTACGAAGAAAATTGCACATAATCTTGGGATTAGTTTGTTATACTGATTTTGGTAGACTTATTTTTTTAATTTTTGTTTTTTAAACACATGGGTTGAACAAAGATCAGTTTTGTTATCTTTGAATATCGGAGGTGGTAGTGTGGTAGTGGTGCTTGAGGATCCGAGTTGTTACATAAGGATACATCAGGTGCGGCACACCTCAGCCACACACCTCTTACATACAGGTGGGGCACATTTCAATGAGCTCTACCTATATGTGAAAGGGGTGTGGCTGAGGTGTCTTATATCGATGTGCCTCTAGCATTTTTGTATGTTGAATCCTCTTTGTTCTAGTTGGAGGGATAGAGCTTGGAAGGGAATTATGTGGCCTTGGCCCATGATCCGCCATTTCTATTTCTGCTTTCTCACTACAGTGTGAGAAAACAATGGAAAAGAGGAAGGGAAAAGGAATCACAAAAGAGATTGGTAATTTGGTAAAAAATCAAATTATTTTTACCAAATAATTTGACGTCACTACAGTGTGACGTCAGAGGTCCTTTTCTTTCCCATTAAATAATTAAGGGTAATTTGATAAAAAAATCAATTTATAATTTATTTTTATCACATATTTCCCAAACACTATTGCAATATGTATTTTGAACATATTATCTAAACATTCTACTCGATTCAAAATTCATTCTGATCATAATTCAAAAAGTCAAAAAATCAAAAATCAAAAATCAAAAATAGGCTTCCAGATACCCCGTAATAAAAACATATTCTAAGCACATGGATCCAGCAGATATACTTTTAAAACTGACACTTCTGGGGAGCAGGTAAAAAAAAATTTAAAATTATTAACAGTACTTTTGGGGGCATTTTGGGCCCACGTTAATAATCAGCACTATTTATCTGGTGTAGCTTATCAAGAAGAAGTTCAATTTTTTTTTTTTCTTTTTTGATCCGAAGACGACATGATTTTTATAATATATTTATATTTATCTATTAAAAAACAGATAGATACACTGAATTGAAACATAATTTTTGAAGTTAATGAGTTCCGATCATTTGTTGAGTGGTTTCTGATTTACATAATTACTAGTAATAAATAAAGCTACTTGACGAACTCTACCGGATGAATTTAATTTCAATCAAAATTAAATATTTGTATCCAAATTCATATACATCCAGATTGACTATAAATAAGCCTACAACATCGTGATCCGAAATAGAGGCATGAACTACCCCATTAATCTATTCAAAAAACTACAATCTATCCTTTACAAGTCATGTGGTGGAGAAATTGGCATTATTTTTGGACTTGACTTTTAGAGATTTGAACATTTCAAAGAGTTTTTCTTCAGTAAAATTCAAAACAAATATTCAATGATCGCTTCATTTAACCACCGGTCTTGATCACTGCATCTTCCTACCTAATTAAGCACAACAATTTGCTTAAGTACTAACCCAAAAAAATCGTTTAAGTAAATTTAAGTATTTAGGTTATGTTTGGATGCAAGAATGCAGGTCAACTTACACTTGCCCTGGCTAAAGTCAAATCTATACACTTTCTATCAAAAGTACTTGTATTAGTTCTCCTGCTTTATTAAACTTCCAAACTAGTAATTACTTGTATTCTGATAATGTCAGGTGCCGGCCCTGCACCTTTTGAGAACATAGGCGAACTTGGGAAATGGGCCCCCATGTACTTGATAATCTGTTTAGATTTATTTTTTCGAAATAAATAGAAATTATAAAATACGTACTCTTCACACTTCATATTTTGAGACGGGCCCCTATTTTTAATTACTTCTAACAAGTTTTTCGCTGAGATAACTTATCCAACAATTTTTTGGAAACAACTCGCCTGACAAATTTATTTGTTTTCTGAAAATGAGAACAACAGAAAACAAAAAGCAAAAGCGGAACCAATTTACTTCTAATTTAAAAGATGGAAGTGCCCAAAAAATGCATATATAGTAGTTAAAGAAGGCCAATTATAGCTAGAAAGGAGCATACCAAGCATTAAAACCACCATCGGGATAGTCCCAAGAATGTGGAACAAGCTAGCACCAAAAATCCCAGGTCCAGTCATATTGAAAAACAGCTCAGACCCCTCTGAAACATAGTTATTTCCAAGTGAGATCAAGTACTCATATACCACTATCAGAAAGAGTTGCCCCCATAGCTCTGTTGTGCAAGGCAAGAATCCATAAACGGGTTCACAAGTCACTGTTGTTGTGGTGAGCTTCAGTTTTAGAATGGCAGTACTGGATCTGCTTGTAGAGTTGCTTTCTGCAGCACCATCAGATGTCAAACTAATGATTCTGCAAGAACCCAAGTGGGTGATTGAGAGGAGGAGGAGGAGGAGGAGGAGGAGAAGAAGAGTGATTAATCTGGGTCTTGTCATGTTCTAGCTAATTGGAGAGCTTATTGGTTTGTGGAGATGGGTTAGCTAGCTAGTTTTTAAAGAAATTGAGATGAAGAGAATAGTCTAAGTTATACTATAGATTATTATTATGCACATGTTGCATGGAGTGTTGTGTTGACCAACTTGGGTTTTGTTTGGTTTGAGGAAGGGATCGATTTGAAAATTGGAGAGACCTATGGGACACAAAGTTGTGTTAAGAGGGCTTTCAATTATTTGCGTAACTTAATTAAAAAAACGGTTCGTAACTAACACTAAATATTTTCGTAACTATAAATAATATTTTTCAATGCGTACACTCATTCGTAACTGACAAGAATAATACACAAAAAACATCATAAAAAGTCAGATGAACGAAAAGTGCGTAACAAATTGAACCAAAAAAAAAAGTATAATACATGAACCACAAAATTCTACTATGCTACACACTTCTTCACAATTATAAAAAAAAAAAAGTAACATAAATGAAAATAACATATGCAACGTAAAGAATTCAAAGTAAATTTATAGAATAATCTGCACGTGGTGATTACATAAGTTTGCAAATTTGTGGTGGGAGAGGTGTTGTTCTACATATAATTCTAACCTTTTTTGATAACCATATATTTCTAACCTTATCTCGTGATTTTGGAGAGTTTTTTCCCTGCCAGAAGAAATATTAAGTGGAATGGATAAAAAAAAGTCACAAATGGCTAGATTGAATGTTTGTACCAAGTGATCTTTTCAAAAAATAATAATAATAATGTTTGTACCAAGATGGCTTATCTTTGGAGTAATTCAGGTGTCATGACCAATGTTTAACATACGAACACCTCAACTACTTCTTGGGAATCAAAACCTCAATTACTTCGTGGGGTTCAAATCCGGCCACATCTATTAGCATGGAGCCGCTACAAGAAAAACGGTTTATAGCAGCGGCCAAAAGCATTGGTAAATGTTCTGGGGAATGCTACTATAGACCTTTGCGACCTATATCAGTGCATAAACGTCTAGCGGTGATAACCGTAATTGTATCACTACACCAGTGCTGCTACAACATTATTCTTACCAGCACTTCATTTTGCAGCACTTTTGGCCGCTGGTGTAGGGACTCGGGGGGGCTGCTCTCCCCAAGGGGGAGCAGCGTGCTGCTGCCCCCTTTTTGGGGCCCATCCCGGTCTCGCTCCGATGATCCGAATCGTTCACTTTGTAGAGCTCGTCGAGTAGAACAACTATGCAAAAAATCAACTTAATCGGATATCATTAAGTGCCTGATCGGAGCCTATATAACTCTTGGTCCATTGGGAACGATTCAGATTATCGGAGCGAGACAGGAATGGGCCCCAAAAAGGAGGCAGCAGCACGCTGCTCTCCCAAGGGGGAGAGCAGCCCCCCCGAGTCCCTGGTGTAGACGTCCTTTACGCCTCGCCCCACACTTCTCCAGCGATAAAATCTTCTACAAATGTCACTATTGACTAACCTTTAGTGACATCTTAACACTTTTCGCAACTGTTAAAAGCGTTGACTCTAGTGCAGGTTCAATTTCTTTTCTTCTTCTCTTCTTATTACAAGTACTACTACAAATTCAATTCAGAACTACACTAATCAAGTATATTAGCCACTTTCCCATGCCAGTCTCATACGAACTGACCTCATAAGAGTTTGATCCAGTGAGTCATCACTATATTCGATCATTATATTTGATGATTGCCTAATAACGTCGTATCCAAACCTCTATTGTTTGAACCCAAACACGCCGTACTAGGATAGATTAGATTAAAATGAGTCATGCTGCTTGCACATATATTTTTACACATATCTTGCACATACATTTTTATGGGACTCACCTTGGGTTCTATCAATATGATCTGAACCGTTCATTTTTTTAAAATAATTTTTTAAGAGTTCCTGTAAAAAATCAACTCGATAGGATATCAGTAAGGGCTTTTTCAGAAATCATATGGTGAAACAGTCTGATTCGCACTGCGATTTTTGAAAAAACTCTTACCGATATCCTATCGAGTTGATTTTTTACAGAAACTCTTCAAACATTATTTTAAAAATAATGAGCGGTTCGAATCATATTGATGGGACCCGAGGTGGACCCCATAAAAACATGTGCAAAATATGTGTACAAATGTATGTGTCCTTAACATTTTTGTTCATTTTTAATGCCTATTGTGAAGTTTGCGTGGTTTAAAAGTTCCTAAAACATGCAAGTAGAGATTTTTAGTAGTAGTGTGTGGGTGTGTGTGTGTGTATATATATATATATA
>BPLS01000218.1:112143-140242 GCA_019656275.1 Rhododendron kiyosumense | reverse complement strand
CTCTCCTTGTCCAGCTCTTAACATTTAACCCTCTCCTTGTCCGGGAATAAAGAGGACATAGTACGGCGGTCAATGCAGAAGAGATGCAAATGTTGGAAAGGACATTCTCAAAGGTGCTACAGTCAGGTTTTGAGTTCCCTAGTCGTTTTAAGTCCTTCCAAATCTCCCATTTCCCATGGTCTGCTGCTTAGTAAGCATATTTGCAAAATCTACTACTCATGGAAGAGCTTTCAAGTGCTACCTGCCTGTCTGATGACAAAGGGATTTGGCTTTTCTCTTACGTGGTGTCTCTCCTTGTCCAGCTCTTAACATTTAACCCTCTCCTTGTCCGGGAATAAAGAGGACACAGTACGGCGGTCAATGCAGAAGAGATGCAAATGTTGGAAAGGACATTCTCAAAGGTGCTACAGTCAGGTTTTGAGTTCCCTAGTCGTGTTAAGTCCTTCCAAATCTCCCATTTCCCATGGTCTGCTGCTTAGTAAGCATATTTGCAAAATCTACTACTCATGGAAGAGCTTTCAAGTGCTACCTGCCTGTCTGATGACAAAGGGATTTGGCTTTTCTCTTACGTGGTGTGATTGGAGCGCGAGGGATAGGCATGGCCGCGTGAAGGGAACTTCCAATTACACAATTTACACTATTCTGTCCCTAGATTTTGGGTGATTTGATAGTTTTGGAGTCTGAAGGCTTAGCTTCTGTACAGTTGACATGTACACAGATCATGTCCCCATTTTGACGTGCTTAGTAGATCATTATCTATTGGATACAAAAGATATTCCATAAAACTGTGTAAAAATAAAATTGCAAAGCAGCCCAGAAAGATACCATTGCCTGGTAGTTTACAAAGTTCTTATTACACCACTTCGGGGATTTGCCAGACCGAAGAAATCCTTTGTAAACATTTAGGAAGGTCACATGATCACCCTGCAAAGTATGGGAAAGTAAATCGTTCACACATGTATTTGCACGTACATCAGATTCAGATGGAAAATTTAAATATATTCAAACTCAAACCGTGTAGTTCCCTTGTGTAAGGTATGTCAAAGACCAAATCATCTAAAAGACACTAAAAAAAAAACTGTTTTATAACACATCATATTAGGTTCCTACTTCATTTGAGCGCTGATGACAAGTTTAGAAACAACAATAATCAAGCATAGCATCATCAAAATTCACTAAGTTGTCAGCATAAATATGCTGATTTCCCAAGCCAAAAAAAAATGCTGATTTGTAGAGCAAAATAAATAAATACGCTGATAAGGCTCGCTTTGTAAGCAAATGAAACATTACTAGGGGCTGATAGGAAAGGGGAAAAGGGAGGAAAAGCTAGCTCAATGTCATATGAAAGGCATTGCCGCTGCCAACACTACTTTCCATTTAGTAGAAATTCACACTAGAGCATGGTTTTCTCCTCAGTATATGATAGGAAAATATGCATGTATGTAGCACATGCCAACTATGCCAAAGAAAATGTTGGTTAGAACTTCTCATTGAAACACGATGTATATTATCCAACACTTGTTGATTAGAACATGTCATTCCATCTTCTCCATCTCTTCTTCTCCTAATGCTGTACTAAGAAGCAACCATACACAGTCAGGGCACAGACATGACATGGACACTTGGATACATTATTTCTCTAAAAAGTAGGACACATACACATTTCGGGTACGTTGACCAATTTATATTCAACTATATATAGTATGGTATAAATATAACAATATTTGTGTCCCCAATTCATATAGATACAACAAATAATGAAGAATCTAGACGGACACAAAAGTCAAGAAATTCTTAAATGTATACTTTGCATTTAAGTGTACACTCTAATAGCATTTCATTATAATAGCCACAACCATAATATTTGAAATTTCTTAAACATATTTGTATCATTATTATTAATGATATGGAAACCTTTCTTTGCTAATCAAAAAATAAATAAATAAAACTTCTCCATCTCTTCTTCACCTAATGTTGTACTAAGAAGCAATGATATAGAGTCAGGGCACGGACATGACACGGACACTTGGATACATTATTTCTCTAAAAAGTAGGACACATACACATTTCGGGTACGTTGACCTATTTATATTCAACTATATAGTGTGGTATAAATATAACAATATTTTTGTGTCCCCAATTTATATAGGTACAACAAATAATGAAGAATCTAGATGGACACAAACGCTAAGAAATTCTTAAACGTATACTTTGCATTTAGGTTTACATTCTAACAGCATTTAATTAATATTAGCCACAACCATAATTTTCCAAACTTGTTTAAGATAGCCCACTTCAGAATTTGGTTATCACATGTTAGCATACGTCAAACAAGTGTTGATTACATATTAATTTCGTAGTCATAGAGACCTAAGAAATGTCGGACAAGTTGCAAAAAGAGTGGAGACAGGTGTCCAAACTTAAGACTTTTTATCTAATTATGGACACGAAGAAAAGAGTCTAGGTCCTAGGACATGTGTCCGAGAAATGTTGGATATGGACACATCTCCTTCTTTGACGTGTTGCCACTCTATAGCATTGAAACGATAATTGAGGCATTGAACAGTACTCACTTGTATCTGATTTGATGTTACCATAAATATGAACTATTCTCAATTAATTTACTCTTTGTTTTGCAGTCAAAGTTGAGTCATAAATTTTATAGATGGGCAGAAAGATTTAAGGTTGTAAAGGCTAACTATAAAGGTGTAAAGACTAACTAGAGACTATGCGAATACTAACCATGGATTCTTTCCTCTCGGGTGTCTTCCTATATATGATTTTGTTCAAGCACAACCAAAATACCAATGTCCTAGCAAGGACCTTTGCCATACCCTTTTGGCAGAAGCAAGAGACAAAAAAACCTAACCATCGGAGTTGCTTTCTATCTATTACAAGTAAAACATACTACCACGATCGGTGACCCACTCAGACATGGATGTAAGTACGTATATATACGAGACACCAAAACGAAAATGCGCATGTATAGATTCTTCTCAATAAAAAGCAGAATATAACTTCTGTGTAAGCCGCAAAATATTTCTAGCTGAAAGTATGATTTGTTGAATCAAGCTGAATTGAGTTCAGGCAAACTAATACGAAACTAAAATCAAACCTCAGCAGCAGCAAACCTCAACTTGGCTTCATCCAGATCCTTTTGTTGCCCCCTAACAGAAATCCAGATAGACTGGAAAAAGCAATTAAGACATTAACTTTTGCTCAATAGAATATTTGGTATACTATTTTCAGCGTGTACAGTACTCGTTGATTTTTACAAAAGGAAAGTCTTAACCATATAATTCATACATGCAACTATACGAGTTATCTGGCTATCTTGCTCGAAATATTTATTCCATTAGATCAGGAGGGTTCGAAAGATATGGGAGAATTATACCAGCAAACAAACATTGAACAGAAAACCAATGAACCTGAATGGAAAGAATAGCAGCAATAGTGATGATTTCCTCAGAGCAGCCAAGCTGGTTTGAAGCTAGGATCATTTTTGAGACCATTGGGTCCTACAAAAATAAACATAGGTGTTAATAAGAACAATGGAATTCAGCTTTTCACGCTCCTAATACTTCCTATACTACACAAAGGCAGAACGAATTAATGTTAGCATAAGGACAAGAAGATAATCTCTCTGCTACCTTACAGGATTTCCGCTTTCAGTCTGAGTTAAAATATATAGGTCTCTTCGAAATCTAGTTGAGGACAAGGTGTGCGTGTAAACTACACTGTCCTCTTCTTATATAATGGTGGGGAACAAAATAGGAAACCTGGAAGAAAGAGAGAATAAAGGGCAGGAGACGAAGGTCACAGCACATTATCCGACTGGAAAACATTAGTACAGAAGAGGACGGAGGAAAGGAGAGGAGAAGAAGCAATGATCGAGAGTGATGCAAAAGCAGTTCCATATCTCTTTAAAAAAAAAAGGGTAAGAAACGTAAAAATATGTACCATGTAGAATAGAAGAGGAATTAAGAGGAAAACTAACTCAAAGCTCAATATTAGTACAGCCTATCAAAAGAAGATAAAAAAAAAAGGACAACAAAACAAACAACTAATACCACTCTTCCATCGTGAAAAAGTGCAGCTCACTTTTCCCGAAGGCACCGTTCACAAAAATCAACTTCTCATGCCTGGGTTTGAGAAGTCTAGGAATGCCATGGAATCAAATACTCGTACTATAAGGTTTAGACAAGTCAGCAATGTATACGGAAAGCAATTCATTTAGTACTAGTGGGAGCCCACTTAAGGGGAGCCCAATGCATTGGCATCTCTTTCTGTTATTTACACAGTAACAACCAGTAACATTTAAAAACTCCTAAAATAGAATGAAATACTCATTATAATAGTACAGGTGCAAGAGGGAGCAGGGTTCAAATTACCAACTCTACCTAGATGAATTCGATGTAGAATAGGAGATTTGTGGAGCGGGGATGGGTTTCCTAAACAGGAGCAATAATTGCCTCTGGAAAGTAAAGAAACCACTCCCAATATAATCTTTGCAAGCGCAGCGAAAAGAAGTAGGGAAAAAGAACCTTCTGACCCTATTGGAGCAAAAAGTTTATAAAATGAAAATCCCCCAGGCCCAGTGTTATTAGGGAATCATACTCAATATCATGGGGGTCCAAGCACCCCATGTGAGAGAATTTGCACAATTTTTTGTGACAGTGTGTATGGTTATATCCTTTGTCTTAACGCACAAACAAACAATACATTATTGTCAGAGATATATTGGCAGCAATTGGTTTGAATGTGTTGAAGTTTATCCCACATCGGTTAATTATCTCCTCCAATACTAGTATATGAACCTGGGCTGTCTCTCCTCTCATTGCCAATTGGTTTTGAGTTTGATGCTTTAACATGGTATTAGAGCTAGGGTTTTGGAGAACTTGTTCCCTCTTGTTTGTGCCATAAGTGCACCGTTGTTTGTTGTGATCCAAGTGTTATGGATCGTTTGTTTACCTTTCCATGTGTGATCCAAGTATTATGGATCATTTACCTTTCCACGTGCGAGTCGGGGGTTGCACGTCCGGGGGAGTGTTGAAGTTTATCCCACATCAGTTAATTATCTCCTCCAAAACTTGTATATGAGCCTAGGCGGCCTCTCCTCTCATTGTCAATTGGTTTTGAGTTGGATGCTTTAACAGAATGTGCAATACTTTATCCAGATAAATGCTTGCAAAGGAAGACTCGAGGCCTTCATTGCTACCTGTTTGGTTTGAAATCTCTCCGTATTGATGTTGCAAAATCGAGATGGGAGTAAGTGTGGGGTGATGAGAGGGAGAACTGTAGTTAGAGCCAGTGAGGAGAGTCTAGAGAGAGAAAAAGGAAGTTTTGGGGGAGGGAGAGAAAGAGAGTCGAAAAAACAAATGGAAAAGGAAAAAAAAAATCACATACTCCAAGAGAGAGAGCAGTAGTTACGGCTGGTGAGGAGAGAGAAAAGGGAAGGGCACTTTGGTGAAGAGAGATAATCCACTGATCAGAGGAGAAGAGTTAAATTGACTTCCATGTTAAAAGAGTGAATATCTATAAGAATAAGGGAAATTTTAAAGTATAAAAGGGCACCTTCAAGATCTGTTAGCCAATTGTTAAACTTTAAGAGGTTGGTGTACTCTACCCATATTCATCTTACAGGTTACTTCCTTTAGAAAGAAAATCAGACAAAATCGACCAGATGGGAGAGTAATTAGCTAACGAATTCAGTGCAAGAATATTCATAACAAGAGATGGGGAGAGATCACAATGATATCACATTAACCCAGGCCAAACCCAAAGTAGCAATAAACCAAACCAAACCAAACAGCTATTGCTAAAAGACTAGAAAGGGAATTGTACAAGTGAAAAACAGATAAACATGCATAGAGAATGAGGAAATAGCATAAAGCTGAAAGCAACGTACTAATGGTATCTCTGCAACTTGGAATCCAGCAGGTGAAGTAAGTTTGGCATCATCATCAAGGACTCCAAGTGAATATAGTACTTCAAGAGCTCTGATCATTGCCTCAGGCGATGGAGATGCAGGCCAATCAAAGCCTAGAATGTTGTCTATACCTAAGGCCTTTAACTGGGAGATGAAAACAAATAGTCAGATCAGCAGTTAATGAGAAGGTTAGTTCTCAAGCTGGAAGTTCATAGGGCATTACCTAAAAAAACCAAAGGGAAACTACATACATATTGCTCCCACTTACACACAAATAAACTGCTATACAACAATGGTTTATAGAGGAAAGTACGCAACCGTAGCGATTGATGGGTATGCTAATATTTTGATTAATTTATTACTATGTTGCCGGGGGGGGTGGCGGCGGGAACAGAACTGATCCATACTATGGATAACCCTCCCTAACACCCAAGAAGAAAAAATAGTGAGAAAAAAAACATCTTACCCCATTAGGGGTTTCTCTATACTATGAAAGGTCAATGTGAGCTAGCAGCCACGCCTTCCGCCTCTGTTTCCGTACCCAACCTCCCACCATTTGGCGCAAAATTCATCCATCCCATCTCTAGAGAATAAACCAATGCATGCCAAACAACGTAAAAACCAAAACCCGAATCCCTTGCCACCATGCAATCAATTTCAGCCACCTTAAGGTAATAAGGAGATGGGATACATCTCGCGACTCCTCGTCACTCTTACAGCATCCACAGTGGTATAATCAAAACCAAAAAGTTGCTAAGGTTAGCAAAACTTGCTCAAAAAAAGCTCAAATTGGAATAACCAAAGTACCAAACTTAGCAATCACTTAGCAACTAATCAAATTTTTGCTCTTGGATAATCAAAACTAGCAACCTTTTGCCAATAACCAAATTTAGTTGTCCCCACACTTCCTCAATCAAGTTTACCGTCACTAGTCATTACACAAAGACATTCTCTCTTACATTTTCAACATGTTTCTAAGAAAATAAACTTTTAAAAACAGTTTTTAGTTTTTTGCAAAATCTGTTTTTCCCAAAACAATTTATTTCAAAACAGTTTTTGTATTAAAACTTTTTTTCCAAAAGTTGTTCTTTTTTTTAAAAAAAAAAACTTTTTTTCAAGAACTTTTTTTTATTCGAAAACTGCTTTTTAAAAACTTTTTCCCAAAAACTATTTTTTTTTAAATCAAAGTTTTCAAAAAACTATTTTTCCTTTTTCTAATAACCTGTTTTTATTATTTTGTTCTGAGCCACAATTTTTAGATTTTTAAAAGTTGGAAAGGTGATGTAACAACTAACAAATTTTGATTATTCAATTTTGATTGTACCATTGTGGATCTCTACATTACTAACCTTAGCAACCCCTTAAATGGATAACCAAAAGATGATGTGGCAACTTTTGGTTATTCCACTATGGATGCTCTTGGTCACTTGTAAAGGCAACACCAATTGACAATGATCACCAACAGTATCAAGTATTTCCTGGGCAGGATTCCAACAAAAGAAGCAATGTGGCAACTTTTGGTTATTCCACTATGGATGCTCTTAGTCATTTGTAAAGGCAACACCAATTGACAATGATCACCAACAGTATCAAGTATTTCCTGGGCAGGATTCCAACAAAAGAAGCAATGTTAGCTGGGGCCCCAACAGAACCAAATTTCTTTCCATAGAAAGACCAACCCTCGAATCCCCGTCCATAAGAAGCATGAAAGGGGAAAAATGTGCACAATCGCTCATCACAACACCACTTGTAATGCCAACACATCACCTTATCCCTTCTCCCCACTCTAATTTCAAGAATTCCTTCCATATTTAACAGATACCCCTCCAAAGCCACCAAGCAACCCTGATGGAATTTAACATACTTCATCCCCAATAATTTATGATGATAGCAGAAAATAGAGGATGGGTTAAATGAAATCTATACCCAGTGGATATCACACCAAGAAAGGGCCTAACCACGAGAGGAAGCGGAAGTGGGGATAGACATAGAGAACAAGTATGATAGCATACTCACGGAGGACTAAATAATCCTGTTGCACTGGTAAAATCTTTAACTTAGAGTGCCTTAAGCAGGGGTGCAACCAATCTGTACAATATATACAAAAACTGTATGGCTTCTACATCTCTACTATACATCTACAGATGTGACCAAATCTTTCATCATGTCAAGAAAAGAGCCATGGAACTGGAAAGGCAGACATCATCGCAGAACAGATGAAATACTATGTACAGATATGCAATATCCAGCACAAATAGTTTTATCACCCTGGGAATCCAATAGTCAAACAGTTTGGTAAATGACAACTGCTTGAACTATAGTCAAATTCAGTAAGATTGATAGAGATATGCATAAGAATTACTTCAACAAAATGCATACCTGAATCACACAAGAAACAAGATTTGATCTCTGCATCTCTGGTATCCCCTCTGCAGACATTTCCTTGACAAAATACTCTTCTGAATACAGCCTGGTAATGACCACCAACAGTTAACTTTGTCACCCAACAGCAAGAAAACAATAACTAAGGAACACAAAGCTAAACTGCCTGAACCTCCCCATAAATT
This sequence comes from Rhododendron kiyosumense, assembly GCA_019656275.1. Taxonomy (NCBI): domain Eukaryota; kingdom Viridiplantae; phylum Streptophyta; class Magnoliopsida; order Ericales; family Ericaceae; genus Rhododendron; species Rhododendron kiyosumense. The sequence continues at coordinate 131,746 of BPLS01000218.1, read as the reverse complement.
CCTTGCACAAGAAAGCAACGTACTTGCCCCTAGAATATGAAGAATTCTGACATTATACATTAAAATGCAGAAAAAAGAATGGTTGGATAATAAAAATGGTTTTTGGCAAAAGATCAATCTCTTTGAGAAAAAATTTACATCTAAGGGGAACACAAAATAAATACGATCGAAAAAATGCCATAACAACTACTCGACATAGGTATCTAAGAAAGCCAGCAGCTAAGAACTCGAGAAGGAAGCACAAGCATCATCAAATGAAGCAACTTATTCTCAATGAAACTACACAGACCTCCCCCGAGGTTACTGAAATCCAGCTTTCTGAAATGGCACCAACCTCCCTGATTAGGCTAAACTTATCCACCAACCAACCCACCCACACACACACCACCGCCACCACCCCCCCATGACCTAAAACTGCTACACATTAATCCTAATACTGCAAACATTTAGCTAACTGAGCAATATTTTTTTAGTTGGCAAAAGATGCTAAAACTCCCCTTCCACTTGCTGTGGCTCATACCTCATTTTCCCAATTTACAAACCACCAAAGTTGTAGGCTGGAAGAGGGATAAGACAAAGGAACAGGTGGATACGGTTGAGGCAAGTCCTCCACATTACTTACCTCTTTCTTCTGACATCTTTCAGTGATAGTTATAGGCCCACAGCTCAATTCACCTTTAAAATTTGCTCCCAATAGGAAAATCATAGTACGGGCAAAATTAAAATTGAACCAGCATACCCAGTATAAACTCCATCTTATCACCAATACATATCAAAACTAATCCCCCCTACTGTATCACCAAAAGTGAACACATTTGACCTCGAGTGTTAATTATCAACCAGTAGTAGTTCTTTCTAATGCTTTTCTGCCCCTGCTTTAACAGTTAGTCTGTGACCCTACTGACAGCCTACCAAACATGGACTAAGAAAGTGAGCACCAGATAAATGACACTGATCTATAACAATAGCACAGGATAATGCTCTCTCTCATGAGCTCACACACACCCCCACAAAGAAAGAGATTAGAATCGAAACAACGGTTCAGCATTACCGTACTAAAAGGCCGACTTGAGGATAAAATGCTTCACTGTTTACCCAACCAAGGAAGGGTAACAGAATATGAATCAATCAAATACTCAAATGTAACTAAAATAGCCTCATGTCCCTGGACCGGAAAAAACATACAAAGGTTGTCCTAAACAAGACTTTGTCAACTAAATAATTGCTTTTCTTTGAGATCTAGAAAAAGTTTTAGCGTATGGTTGCGCCTTCTGAAGTGAAAAATGGTAAGATCAAAGGTTGTAAGTTAGGCACCTGTAGCACTTTCCAGGTCGTACTCTTCCAGCTCTACCAGCCCTTTGTCTAGCAGATGCTTTGGATATCGGTGCAACCACCAAGTTTTCAATATCGGATATCTGACACAAGATGTAATATTAATGTTCAAAATGGTAAGACAATCACTAAAATGTAGCACCCCTTGAAGATATATCCAAGAACAAGAAATAAGCAAGGGAAATTGTGAAAGAGGTTGAATGTAAATCCTGGAAAGGACGTAGCATGTGCATAAAACATAACCATGTGAAGTCATCAGAGTCAACACATTTCTGATAGGTTCTAGATCATCCTCAGTATGACTTGCTACACACAAATTGATGCACAATTCTAACAACTCATAAGAGGCAGAAAATGCCACGTAATAATGCATCAGTAATTGAATTCATGAGAGATCCATAAATTAACAAGAAAAGAATGATGAACTGAGACTCCGATAATGCTGTAGCTCTTAATGCTCTAAATAGGCTAAAATCTTAGAAGTCACGCAAAGTGCATAAAATTCCATACGACAGAAACCACTCATCGTTCGCATAAATCATTTAATTCCCAAAAAACACAAGTAAAAGCCAACGTGTAGAAAAGTAAAGTTACCGGGTTGTAGAACCGCTGTTTGGAGAACCCACTGTCTACGACATAGGAAACACCCTGTACAGAGAGGAAAAACACAAAAGAATCAAACCTTTTACAGTACTTCCTGCTGAATGCCGCGAATTTCAAACAAATTCTCACATGGGAAGGAAGCAAAACATCTTTGTGATTATGTTACCTCCAAAGTCAACGAGGTCTCTGCAATATTTGTTGATATCACCACTTTCCTTTTACCTTTGGGAATAGGGGAAAATACAAGGTCCTATAAGCAAAAAGAAAGGAAATGCAAGTCAGAAAATTAAGAGAAAAATCAGCATGATATAATTTGACTAAACCTGGGAAATATTAACCTGGTCTGCACGTGAAAGTCCTGAATACAAAGGCAAAACAACCAATCCTGTAGACAAAGATTGGGCAGAAAGATAGTCAAATCAGCCAACTAAATTAGGGAAGAGTATGCAGTAGGACAAGCTTTGTCATCCAACCACATAAAGCAACCGAAGTAAATGAGGACGTGGAGAAAAGAAGCACAAGTCTACATGAACAGCTACAAATACAGGGAAATTTAAGGTGGTCCGTGCAATAAATTTCAAAAACCTGCAACCAAAATCAGAAATGCATTATTCTTACTCAAGTAGTCCTGATTCAGATGTTGAAACCACATGTCATTCAAGGTAAGAAAAACATATGTCAAAAACATGGAGATCAATGAACCACCCTATTTTCACCCTTAAAAACCTCAAAAAGTATCTTCAAGTAGGCTCCTAACATTATGCAGTATGCAGATCAGCCTGGATAGTCCTCTATCAAGAATGTACCTGAGGAAGACTTTCTGTTATTTTGAGCTTCTTCTGTAAGCAACCGAACTGCGGCATCAATATCATCTTGACCAGTAAGGAATACAAGGATATCGCCCATTGGTTCCTACAGCACAAACAGAATATAAACCGATTAGTTTGTCTTTCTTAAGAACTCTACATCAAATTATTATGAACAAGAAGACACCCATCTATGGTAAGTGGAACCATCTGAAGAAACTAATAGCAAAAGGGTCAATACTTTCTAAAGGGAACCTCCACCATGGGAACAAGAAAATTTCAAATAACTAAATGCATGTTCACTGGTTAGATGCAAAAGGATTCTCTCCCGCTTTGTAACTTGACGCTTTGACCACAGTGCCAAGCATTCCCCGCCCAAAAAGCTGAAGTTAAAAAGAATGGAATCACTGGAATTGGTTCATGGTTCAGAAATTGGGTTGTTGAAGAACAATTTAATAACATAAACATAGGCCCGGGCAATAGGTTCCAATTCCAAGTACATGAAAAGACAGGAAAATTTGGATTGGACCACGAACAAATAGTTGGAGACATTTTAATCATGTCTAATAGACTACAGTATAATTTGCTAAACAACTTGAAGTTGTACAAGTAAGGTATTACAAAGAGAACTCTAGAGGAAGCAAAAATCATTGATAGCATATCGATTTACCATTTGAAGAGGTTGTGATGCTTCCTAAGTCCTTTTCTGGCCTAAAAGAAACTTGCCTAAAACTAACTCCAGGTGTCGGGGGTCGAGTTATTGATGTGAGATGGATCGAGAGTTCTATTGATAATCCAGAAACGATTCGTGTATATATTTTACAGAAACATGAAATCAAAGTAGCCAATACAGTACAACCAATCACTTGTCCTGAACATTATGTTTTACTAGACTTGGAATCTCATAGTAGCCCACAAAACATAGAAGGTTTGTGTTAGCCATGAACGTGCATATTGAATAAGGCCCTTGACCATAAACAAGGAGTTTCATTGAATATTTTTTCTTTGTTAAAGATTGAGCATGGGCTTCCAATTACCCTGAGTGCAGACCTCAGAGAAGCCCTGCAAAGTAGTACACTTATCTCTCTCTTAGTATTCTTATTATCTAAACTTCTTCTGCTATGCAACGGCTCCTTCCAGTGGCTAAATTTCAGGATAACTCGTGAAATCCATCATTTTACAAGCATCCCCTTTTCCTCTCCTTTTCTTGGTTTACTACTATTCCATCACGGTCAGCAATAAAATACAGAAATTGTAAAGTACGTTGATTCACCAAGACATTTTTATTAAAAATGATATAGAATTTCGATAGCACTGCTACATCAGAAATATGAGAAAAAATAGTAACTATATCTCATATTTTCAACATCAAAAAGAGAATTCCAGCCGCTAATCATAGATTTCAACATACCTGATCATGAATTGACATTACTGTTGAAACGGCTGCTTGGATATAGTCAGAAACAGGCTCCTCTGCGTAAAATATCTGGACGTTAAATCCTCTACCCTGGAAATTGTATGGTAATAGCTCAACATTATCACCACCAACCATGACAAAGTCCTACTATGCTGCCAAGATCAACACTACTACGCATATGTCAGTTGTCATGAAAGCACTAACATAATTATCATATCACAAGCTTAGCATACCTCAACTGACAATATGGCAGGCTCTGTCTTTGGGACACAATCTTCACCTTCCAATCCTCGGCGCTTTTTGCTACTTTCAATTAAAAAAGAATCAGGATGTTCAAATTCAAGAAGGACATTGCATATTTAAAAGCAAAGGCACCAATTGTTCATTTTTGAAGCATACATTTTACTAATATGTAGAAGTAGAACAAATAAAATAGTGTGCAAAATAAGTGGGAGTTGGGAAGGATTCCAAAACCACGTCCAGAAATTTGAGAGCAAAGTATCGGAACGGCAATTGCCCAAACTTAGTAATTCTTATGAAGCCAAAGTTTAGCAAAATACACTAAATATGAACCTGTCGTTGTTTTTCCATAAAGATATAGCTGAATTATGTTGTGGCAAAAGGATTTTACGTATAAATGCAAACAAAAAAAAATTAAAATAAAGAGCAACAGATAGAGGCAGCATTTTCCTGGGTCCTGATGGGGACTTCCACATTTTTTTGAACTTTCCTGGGAGGTGGTTAGATTGGAGATCATGGGGATGACGCTCTATTCTTGAGGGAGATTATAGGTTGTTGGCAAAAGATTGGCTACTCAATTGAAGTGTGTGGTGGGAAAGCTAGTGTCCAAAACTCAAAATGCCTTTGTTGCAAGCAGATCAATTCTAGATGCATTAGTGACAAATGAGTGTGTGGATTATAGACTAGTGACTGGGGTGCCCGGGGTCATGTTCAAGCTGGTTAGGGCAGCAAATTGGAATTTCTTGATATTGGGGTAGAAAGAAGAGAGTCTCGGGCTCCTTGGGAGAAAATTGATTGAATTTTGCATCAGACCTGCCAATAAAAAGAAGGCGGGTCAAAGAGAACTTCGAAATGTTCTTCAAATCAGCTCTGTCAAATGGAGCCGACGCCAAATAACCATCTCGTCGGTGAGAATGTCAGTGCATGGGAACCCAGTAGGTTCTTCCAAACCACCAAAGGTTTGCAGCATGGGGATCCTCCATAAAGGTTAGACCTTGATAGAAGCGAACAAAAATGAAACTTAAACCATTGACAACCACAGGAAGTAATGCTATGTCAAACTGCATCCCAGAACCGTTCTTCTTATCTTCTTCACCTGTAGCCTAAGTCCAACTCACAAGTTCGCTATGCAAGGGTGGGAGCGAATGCGAGAGCGAGAGCTAAAAATAGAGAGGCTAGATATTATCCAAATAGAGAAGCTGAAAATACAGAAGCTAGATATTATCCAAATAGAGAGAAGAAAAACCTGGTATGAAAAAAAGCAGCCATCAATTTTGCTTCGATAGTAGCAGACGAGATAATCAGACGCAGTTCAGGTCGACGCCGTTGGATCTAGAATGACATTACTCATTAGTAGGTTCAAAAAGAACACAAAGGATTGATAAATAAAATAGCTACAGTTTTTTGTATTGACTGAAACCATGATAGACGCTGTTTCAAAAAAAAAACAAAACTGACACCATGATAGATTGACAATGTTTCGATAGGGAAAAAAGGACACCTTTTTCAGGAGACCCAATAACACATCAGTCGAAATAGACCGCTCATGTGCTTCATCAACCATTATGACACTGGATGAATATGGAACAAGTTTGTGAGAATGATACCAGAACAAGTTATCATTACATTAAGTTAGCTGAGATATGCTCAAGAGTCAAGAGAAATAAACAATATTCATAAAAGAAAAGGAAATATCAAATGTTTGATGCAGTGGTCAAAGGTTCGAACAAATACAATCAAACGAAGACCCAAATAAGACTTGCTTAAACATAAGATTTTAGGACTGGTTTATGTGAAGTCCAGCAAACAAGCTCAAAATCCAGCAACCAACATCTAACAAGTAGTGATGGTTCAAGTAAATTTCCAAAATTTGAAATTTCAACTACAAGAATACCTTCTTCAAAGGAGTGAAATAAGCACTATAGTACTATATATATGTAGCTAAGGCGATACAAATTAACTACAAGTTTGGTTCCAAAACTTGATATCAGTAAAAATAAAAAACTGCAAGCAAATGCAACTTAATTTTCCATGATACACTCTCTGCTTGTTCTAAGATGAAGGGTAGTACACAACGTAAATATTGAATTGATGGTAACTTTAATTCTAGTTGGGTATATAAAGCACTTAAGTTTTGAGATTATTTGATGGCCAACAATATTCCAGAAGTAAAAATCATTGAAACCAGGGGGATGGAACTCTTTCCTCTTTTCCATGGACTTTGCTTGCCATCCACTCTTCTCACACCAATCCACCCTAACTATCAATTTGCACCTTTAGAATAGGGACCCTTCCAAGTTCAATGTAACAATAAGATATTACAACAAACTTTTTTTATTAAGGACACAAAGAGATTAGTTAAGGATGGGAATAAATGCATTATTAGTAGATGAATCGATTGGTCCTGTTTGACTCAAAGCACAAACACTCTATTCACTTTTTTCCAAGATAGCACATAATCCTTGGTTTATTATGTTTGAACTTCTTTTGCAAACCTCGCACCGAAAGAATTTGCAGTTGATGTATGACTTGCTTTACATTTGATTTCCCTTCAAACTCACCCAGAATATAACATGCGCATTGAAAGCACTTTCTTTGATTATGAATTAACTCTTTAGGCTAAACTCTCAACCATATCACACCTCTTCCAGGGGCGGAGGTATGTACGGGCCCGGGGTGGCCCCGGCCCCGGCTCCCCAAGCGTCCGAGTTTTAAAATTTTTATTTTATAAATTTATATATACCTGATTTTGAATATTATTGATAATTATTCATGTATAGTTACTTATAATCTTAATAATTTTGCTTCGATTTAATAAAAAACAGGTTATTTTACATTGTGATTTCTCAATTTCTTTCATAAATAAAAAAATAAGCACGTGAGAGTTAAAATAGCCTAAAGAATCATTTCAATGTACAAATGTAATGAATTGAAAAGCAAAAATCTTATGACATAATAAGTATACATTCCGATAAAAAATATATCTGTTAAGCTGGCCCCCCCAATATCAAAATCCTGGCTCCGCCACTGACCTCTTCTAATGAATGATCCACTTCAGGATAACCAGAATTTGGTAGAACAACCTTGCAACTATACCTGGTCATCAATTTCCAATCTAAGAAGCCCGAACACAGATACGGGATACAGGCGCGTCGGGGACACATCGAATGTAAAATGTATTTTTGTTACAAAAGGAATGTTATGAATTCATTTTAAAGTCGAAAACATTACTTCTGCACGATTAAGAACAATATTGTGACGACGCAAATCAACAGTCCGCAATGAATACATTTTAGTATGTCCTTAGCATATTCCAAGAATGTCACCAAACATGTCCGTGCTTCTTAGATTACAATAAGGGGAGAAAATAAGCTGTAGTGATGTATACATGATTAAAGAGTGACTTACCTATACTTGGTCAGGAGAGGATCTTCCATCATCTCTCTCAGTAGCACCCCATCGGTGAGAAATTTGATCCTAGTCGAGTCCTGTGCTGCCAAAAAGAAAAGAACTCCCACCATTGAAGGTATTGAAATATGAACACGATAATAATGCAGAAAAATCTCATTTTAATATCTAACCCTCCAAATTATCCAAAGGCAGACTTTGTGGGAGATACTAGTAGAGATACCTTTGTCAAAGACAATAAATTACAACTCTAAAAGCTTAAAATTAAAGTGCGAACACTCACTCTATCCGTTAGATCTTCAAATCGAATTGTATAGCCAACTTCTTCCCCAAGCTTGACACCCATTTCTTCAGCCACCCTTGAAGCCACTGCCTGTGCATCACCAAAACCTTGAGTTTGTAAGAAGTATATCATCATAAAAGTTGGTTTGCCAAGTACAATGACTCGATATAAAAGAGAACCAGAAAATAAGGGAAGGGGAATATACAAAACCAACGAGGCACAAATATCAATAAAAACAACCATTCAATAAAATTGTGGATATCCTTTCCTCATCTCAGGTGATTAATTTTAAGGAATGATCCTTGCTTCTTTAGCAATTGAGAATCTAGAAAAGCACTCATCACGAAGCCATTTAACCAGTCTAAAGTGATTACAAATTACAAAAATGATAAGAATTTTCAATCATAATATGGAAAAGAAAGAAATGATGCTGGTAACACAGCTTAAGCTATGAAAACAACCTGGACAGCTAAGCGTCTCGGTTGAGTGCAAGCAATCACACGCCCACCATCAGCCCAACCTGCTTCTTTGAGGAACTGAAATTCATCAGAACAAACATATTTTATCAGAAACTACCTGCTAAACTACTTTCCATGAGCCTCAATTGGCATCAGACAAAAGATATTCATTCAAACAATTACATACATAAACAAAAACACACTTGCATAAATCATCCGCTTTCTTCTGGTTGGTTCACACAGTTTTGGTTCTTCATGACAAACCCATTACATAAAATGAAGGCACACTCGCAAAGAAAATATAAATTCCCATTCATGAGACAACAAAAATGAACATGCTTATTTACTAAGAAGCATGAGTACGGGCACTGGTACGACACGGCGAAACCTAAAAAATGTAGGGTACAGCTACAACAGATGTATTTTTACAATGTAGAACAATGTATTACATGTAATAAGTACAAGTCAAATAGAGGAAATCGCTAAATGACTTGGAACAAATAAGAATCCAACATCATATAACTATTTAACGCCAACCTTATGGTGGTGCAAATCAAAGTTTAATGTCATTGTACTAAAGAACCTATTGACCAAAACCTAAAATCCAAAATCAGGCTAAGCATAAAAACATGAACTTTTATCACTTAGCTTCATCTCTTTATTAACTATGCGTTTATATACACACACAATAACCATCTCCAATCCTTACCCTTTTTTGTACCTAAACTCAAAATTTAAGTAAAAACACCAAAAACCTGTTTCCAATGGCATACCCTTTTTGCCTACTCATTTTTGGTTTTACCCTTTCTCTTACCCAAATGAGGGGAGGCCCACCTCTTTTCACTTTCTTAGTATCTGAAATTGTGCCATTTTAACTCAAATTTTTCGAGGGAAAACTTAAAAAACACTAGATTTGGGTAAGAGTTAGGGTTTATCATTGGAGAAGGCATACCCAAATAGAGCTTTTGACCCAAATTTGCAAAAAAAAAAAGTGGGTCAGGGCTGGAGATGCTTAGCCCCCATTCCTCCTAGCTTTTTGGGCTTTTTCTAGTTTTGTCTTTTCTTATTCAAATTTGTTTCGCATTTGTTAGTTTTGCGCCAAACATTTGTCGACTATTGATTCGTCTTGATGAGAGGAATAGGAAAAGTTAAAAAGGGGAAGAGTGAACCTGAGGGATTTGGGTAGTCTTGCCGCTTCCAGTTTCGCCAACAACAATGGTTGTGGCGTGTGTCTCAACCAGGTACAGAATGGCCGTCCGGTACTTGAACACAGGGAGTCTCTGCCTTTGTTTCTCTATGCTAACATACCCATATCTGTAATAATAATAGTACACCCCATCATTATACAAACAGAATACACTTTCTCCAAACCCCTACATACATATATCTATCTATCTATCAATTTACGCATAAAGAAAAGAAGCACAGAATATGATCAAAAGGGAATAAAGAAAAGTACCCAGATGCGGAGGAAGACGCAGAATAGAGAAGAATGCCTCCTTCGTCGTCGTCGAGGAGAGGTGGCCTCTCAGTACCCGGTTTCCAGAACTGAGCCATGTGTATCTATATGTGTATGTACGTAATTACTGATAGTATGATTGTTAGGTCTCTGCTCTACTCGATTGTACTAAAAGGGGCTCAGAAGAACTGAGACGCTGCACTGCACTGGAATCAGATTTGTTTGTTTTTCTCTTGTGTTTTTTTTGGTATACAAGACACATGAATCGGTTGAATGGAAGAAACAGGGAACTGGGGAATTTTGAAGCTAACGAACCTTTTTGGGTAGGGCTTTAGCACTGGGTCATCGACTCATTGGTGGCGGGTTGACCCGGTTCTTAACCGCCTTTTTTCTTAGGTTTTTTGAAAATTTAACAAGATTCATAAACGTGTTCAAACTTTAATTTGTACTCCCTCCATTCCTAAATAAAGGTCCTTCTTAGGAATTCTTCCTATATGAGAGTCGCTTTTAAGAATTTCAATTTTTTTAGGAGACATGTAATCATTATACCTAATTTTCATCATTACCCTTATATTCTACCTAATTTGTACTATTTGTATTCACATGTAAGAGACACTTTTGAAATTTTATCAAATTTTACTTCTATTGTTGGAAAGGGACAATCGTTTTTGAATAAGAGACTCCAAATTAGGAATGGATGGAGTAATTTTCATACATTATAAATTGAACGAGCCAAGTAGTAAATTGCTCGAACTTGGTTAAAAAATTTAACAACTTTCAAAAAAATATTCAAACTTGATTTGTTTATGTAACAAACTGATTTTAAACGAGCTTTTAACAAACAAATACATGCTTGAACTAAAGTAGCTTGGTTTGTTTATCGGCCTTACAAAATAATTGTGTTTTTTCTTAGGTGCACTGGGTCAGCTTACGCACATGTTAGACTAAACCTTACAACTCCTCCCACATCTTTTTCACGCGGATAAGGAGGCCCCAAAAATTACTAACAAAAAATCAAATCTAAGACCTTATGAGGATTCGAATCTCTAAATCCAAGATCAAAACCATCAGGCCAACCCATGGGGTGATTACACTACTCTTTTTTTCCTCACAAGATTCTTATTTGGATATTGGGGGTGAATCATGATATAATCGTTATCATCTAACAAAGACTGGCCATGTTCTTTTCCTGTTGACAACCCCTTCCACAGCTTTTTCACACGCTTTCACGTGAGAGAAATGTCGTAAGATGGCCCCAATAATTGCTCATAAGAATTGTAACGACCCGGATTTCTGCCCTATTTTTTTTGAATAATGAAATTATTTTTAATCAAATAGTCTATCGTAATCGATTAATTATTTAAAAGTATAATTAGATTAAGCTAGAACCTTGATTAATTTTTTTTGGTGTTTAAAATTAGTTTAGCAAATACATTACTATTAATTAGCTTGTAACTATAATGTGTGTACATACTTATTTATATTATACATACTGGTAACCATCCACAATTTATGGGATTTGGTAATCCATCCCTCACCTATCTCTCCATCTATCTTTATCTTTTCACTTACTCACTTCCCTTCAAACTCTTCCTAAACTATATCTCTCTCTAATCTCTATATCATCTCACTCTCCTACCCTCCTCCACTACTTCATCAGTTCTCCACCTCCCTCCCATTCCTCTTCATAACCAAACCCATTTTATTCGGCTGAGAGAGAGAGAGAGAGAGAGAGAGAGAGGAAAATCTGGAAAAGAAGAAGAGAAGAAAAAGAAAAGATTGATCCCACCATTTCATTTTTCGTCCATATCACGTAGCTCTGTGCATGACCTTTTTCTTCCTTGTTGATGATGTTTTTAGGCCTAAGTTTCTTCACGAATGTTGTAGAGGGCGTCGAGAGCTTTGATTTCTACCCAAGAATCACTCAAAACGGTCAAGGATTGATAGAGTTATCGCCGTCCAAAGTTCAGTGAAATTTTCGGATTTCTGTTTCCAAACAGCACACCGGACTTATGAAAACCCCCACTTTTCTCCTAGTTCAAATGGTTTTTGGGCTTAGACTTCTTCATGAAAGTTGTAGAGCGTTTCGAGATCTTCGCATTAGACACAAGGATGGCCAAAAAAGGACAAGGTTTGATTGGATTATTTAACTCCGAAATTGCTGCTGGAATACCGAACTTTCGCCGCCAAACGAAAATCCACCGGACTCCATAGTCGAGCTTTTTATCCGGATTAAAGGTAAAATAATCACTTTTCTACTTCCTCCTAAATATACTAAGTGCTTATGTATTTGTTTTTAATCTTCTGGAGTAAAGGAAACCGATCCCGAAGTCGTATGGCCGGAACCGGTAGTTCTCGAGTTTCCTCACGTGAACAGTAGACCCACGAAGTGGGATATAAAATGTTTTGTTAAAATAACACTTTAGTCCTCCTATTATTTTGTGTACTGATTTCGGCCCAAATGTATTAATTACTTATTACATATAATCCTATGAGTCATTGAACTATATGATTTCGGCCCAAATGTTAAGCGCATGTTATTAGTAAATTACAGTTAGAACCTCTAGATTTATTAAATTTATGATTCGACCCTAATAAGATGTTTGTCCTCAATATTAATGCACTTTATGTAACAGATTGTTATAGATAAAATTTTATACTAGATAATAAATATTAAACCTGACTAGTTATGAAAGAAACAAAAGATAGGCACTTTTATAACTTAAACATTAAGTATAATATATATATATTTTTTAAATGCACAACAAGAAGGCCAGTAGGTATGAAAGAATAAAAGAAAATTAGTGTTAACTAGTAAAGAAAATGCATTCCTACAAACTGATAAAATTGCACTAAGGACAAATAAATTAGTAGCCCTAGGTTTCACCAACTACAAGGTCACCCATAGAAATTATAAAAGTACAATTGGACCCTAAGGAAATTTGTACATACGACCTAAGTCCTAAAATATTTTCATTACTAATAATACCTTAACACCTACCTAAATACTCAATGAGAAATAACAGTTTACTAAGTTACCAAGTTATCCTAAGGCGTACAAAATTGCTATTGGACAATCTAAGTTAATAAAATTACTAAGGAACATATCTATTCGATATGAAAATTTGAACAATCCAAAAGGCATTGGCCCAATCCAAATCCCTTTTGTGTTTAATTATTTGCATCTATCAATTGTTATATTGTTGTCTCATTAAAATATATTGTGTTTGAGCTGTTGTTGATTGTATCATATTGCACGTGCTAGACCGGACTTAAGTTCACTAGGTGGTTACGAGTAGTGACTCACGTAAACGATGTTAAGTAAGGGGAAAATGATAAAGTGTTGGAAGTGTGAGTGTGTGGATTGTGATTTGAGCCATGGTGATGGCAAGGGTAACCTATGGGGCCCTGTATTGAAATGGGTTACCTGTGGGGCCCAGTGATGAGATATGTTGTGACACTAATGTATGATACGTCATAGGAAGTTTCTTTTCGAGGAAGGGAATGGGTCCCATGAGACGATTATAGTTAGTGAGACGTTAATGTATGATACGTCATGGGAAGTTTCTCTTTGAGGAAGGGAATGGGTCCCATGAGACGGTTATAGTTAATGAGACGTTAATGTATGATACGTCATGGGAAGTTTCTCTTTGAGAAAGGGAATGGGTCCCATGAGACAGTTATAGTTAGCGTGGGGTAGTGGATGTCCGACCCTAATGTACGATACATCATGAGATGACTCGATCCTCCTGTTATGGTCTTAAGTGAGAACATGCTCTATACATAACTTAGGTGCGCTCACCTAGGACTTTGGTGCAGGATAAGCAAGAGGAAGGGTGGACCCATGAGATGGTTGTAGTTAGTGGATGTGGGAGGAAAGAATCTTGTGAAGATGATCCTTAGATTTCATGTAAAATGATGGATAGTAAAGAAAAAGACGATGTGCTATAATTCTGTACCTCTCGTGTATTATCAATTGCGATATTATTGTTATTATTGAATGCTAATTGTAGAGTAAGGGGTTGGTAGGATTGAGATTATTCTATTGGGTGAATTTTCACTCACGGATACGTTTGTATCCTGATAAATCGTTTTCTTCGGCGATCAATTTGCAAGAGGGTGCAGGGTTCAACCGTGGAGCTGTTTGACTCAGGAGGAATTTCAATGGTGAAGACCGAGGATGCTTGAGATCTGTATCAACACTAGAGTCGCTCTGAAGATGTTTAAATAAAATGTTAGATTCTTTTTTGTATTTTTTTTAATGTAGATTTTGTATAACGATAAATAGGGGCCTAGTAGTTTATAAAATTCAATGTATTTTAGGGTTAATGCCTCCGAAATTCTTTGAAAAATCGGGGCGTTACGAGAATAATCAAATCTGAGACCTTAGGAAGATTCAAAACCCTAAAATCTAAGACAAAGACCATCAAGCCAACCCTTGGGGTTATTAGAAACTTTTTTTTTTTTTCCTCACAAGATTCTTAGTATTTGGATATTGAAAGTGAATCTTGATATTGTAATAACTCTGAATTTCAAGGAATAAAAGTTATTTTATTTATTCGAGTTATTTATTTTAATCGCTTGAATTTCGTAAATTCTTGAATTTTGCCATAATTGCACTTTGGTCCCTGAAGTTTCAATTCTTTCGCTTTAGTCCTACTTAGCAAGCCTAGTTAGCATCTAACTATCTTGTTAGAGTAACTAAACCGAAAAGTTCCCTAGCATTGGCAAAATGACCGTTTTGCCCCTCGTTGGAACTTTTGAACCTTTTGGACCCTAGACTTTATATTTTGATATTCATTTTCTTTTAATCAATTTGGATTATTTCTTTGACCATTGGACAATAATGGTTAGGGGGATTATTATCCATTGGGTAATAGAATCCCAATTGTTTATATTAAAGAGTAATCTTACTTTTGGTACTTTTAAATTACTTTAATATTTTATTTGGCCTAATAACTATTATCCATTGGATAATAGATGCTAGGGGAAGATTTGTCCATTGGGTAATGAGGTTAATCTTCCTAAGTACCATTAGACCATTTAATTAAACACTTTCCTTAATTTGGGGAAAATACTATTTACTTTATTCAAAAAGTAAATAGTGACCAAAGTACCCTTTAATTATATTTTAATGGGGTTTTTACTACTTTTATATATACATATATATGTGTATATATGTATTGTACATAGGAGGAGTATTATATTGCCTATTGTACCCTAGTATTTATTATTTGTAGGAAGGTGAATCCTAGACTTTATTCACTTGGATTGCTTAGTACCCTTGAAACCATTTCTTTATTGGGATTTTCTTACACATGTATGACTTGTATACTTGTATATATATACATATATAGCTTTGCAAGAGAGAGAGAGAGAGAGAGAAGCCGAGAGAGAGAGAGAGAGAGAGAAGCCGAGAGAGAGAGAGAAGGGAGAGAGGAGAGAGAGGAAGGAGAGAGATGGAGGATTTGATGTAAGTCTTGCTTTGATTTTTGATGTGTACTTCAAATCCTTGCATATATTTTCTTCCCATTTCAAATCCTTACACCTTGTACTCCCATATATTCACCTAGCAAGCTTCCCAACCCTTGGATGGTGTACAACTCTCATCTCAACCCTCCAATTGGATGCAAATCTCTCCAAGGTACACCATAGCCTTGCAAGCTAGGATTTCTATTGATTTTTCATTGATTTTCCTTGGATATTTCCATTTAAATTGGAAATTTCTCAACCTTTGGATCTTGTACAATTCTCATCTCATCCTTCCATTTTGATTCAAGAATCCAACCTAGTACTAACTAGCCATGCAAGCCTAAGATTTTTCCTTGATTCATGCTTCAAAGTTGGATTTGTTTTTGATTTAAAATTGGGAAAGAAGAGAGAGAGAGGGGGCCGGCCATAGAGAGAGAGAGGGAGCCCTTGGCCTATAAATAGAAGCTCATTCCTTCTTTGAAAATCACACCTCAAAGCAATTGCTCCTCCTTCTCTCTAGAAATTCCAATTTCTTAGTCTTTTGTTCAAAGTTTCCTTTGTGTGAGTGAGTTCTTGAGTGAAACCCCCGAGCCACTTCCAAACCACCCGACGGCTCTTAAATTAGTAGTAGTAGTAGTTAGTTAGGTTGTTTCTAGGGGAAGTTTCCAAAACTTTTTCCTTTCGAAGCAAACGGAGGCCGTTACGCTGCCGAAATCACCCCGACGATCAAAAGCCACCGCCTAGAAGAACGGTAGTGAATTCTATCTAGTCCTAACTATTTTTATAGTCGTTTCTATCTAGTTAGTAGTAATCTTGACTAGTTTTCAAAAGTTTACTTTGATTTGCAAAGAAATCGTGTTCTTACTTTAAAAGTGACTTGTTTGTAGTTTGAAAAGTAAAAATACTTGTTTGTGTTATTTTTTGGTATCCAAGCATGCTAAGTGGTTTAAATGTTCTTACTTTACCATTTCAAAGTTGGAATAATGTTTATGGTATGTAAAAGTCTCACACGCGGAAGTCTCACATGCATACGTGACACGAAAACCAAGAAAGTAGACATATGGCACCTAGGGTGTATTTTAAAGTGTTGATGTGTTTTTCCCGGTTGGAAAATATCTTCGAAACTACGTAATGACTATTTCAAGAGTATTACGTAAGTGTGTGTGTGTGCCAATGGGAACCCGGTGCGGCGGAACCATTGTGAGGATACTCGAGAATCCGGAACGGCGGAATCGAGGTTGGGTGTGTTGTCTTGGTTATCCGCGGTACGGAGCCAATGATATGTGTGCCAATGGGAACCCGGTGCGGCGGAACCATTGTGAGGATACTCGAGAACCCGGAACGGCGGAATCGAGGTTGGGTGAGTTAAAGGTGTTTTTGATAAAGTGTGATAATGAAAAAGTTAACGATGAGTCAAACGCCAACGGTAGTTACAAGCGAATGTCAAACATGTTAGCTTATTGTCTTTTATCCCTGCGTGTATACTTATCATGTGGAAATCGATGCTAGTATGGTAGGATTTACTATTGAGCCCTCGTAGCTCATGGTGTTGCCTTTGTGGTGACCCTGGCATATTATATGGGTGGCGACGCCGATATAATATGTCAGATTTGATAGATGAACAGGGCGACCTCTTTACCTTGGAGGCGTACGGAGCCGAGGAACTCGCTAGGCTGGAGGAGCAAGAGGAGCCGTAGTGTAGGACCTCGTAGCTTTCCTTTTGTTGTCTTTTGAACTTTAAAATGCTCCTATGTGAGCTGTTTTGTAATAATGAGCAGTGACTCAAGTATTTCTGTAATAAATTTCCTTTATTAACGTACCTAAAATTAGGGGCGTTACAGATATAAATCGTTATCATCTAACAAGGACTAGCCATGTTCTTTTCTTGCTGATGTCTAGACTAGATGTTCGGCCACAAGTTCTATTGTATCATTCTCAAGTATGGATTGGAGGGCGAATGAGCTCGGAACACCCATCTTACCGAATTTTGAAGATATCTTTAGAATTTTAAAAGAATTAAGAAAAGTACCAAAATTACATATGTTCGTCCATCTAATATCATTTCATTCAAGGTTTTTTTTTTATAAAAGAATTCAATGGTTGTCCTAAAATTGTATTTATCTGGAAAAAAATTAACACTTCATTTAATATTTTATATTTGGACTAGTAGAAATGAATGCACAAGCCTGTATGAATTTGTAGTCGTGTATGATATGACAACATCTTTTATAAGTTAGCGTAAATATTTGCACTAACATTTTGGTACTGCATTATTGTATGTATTGACAAAAATGTTACTTGAGACAAAAAAAAAAATTGATATTCATCATATTAATTATAAAAAATGTTTATACAACGAAGTCTTCACAAGTCGGTTCATTGTTCCAATTATTGTGTACAAATTATTTATTACAAAAATCATATTCCTCTAATAGTTGTAGTTGTACATTTTCATCATATTTCATTTAGAAGATGAGGAAGAAGGAATCCTCAATCGCAAAGTCATTTTGTTTAATATTTTCTAGAAATTTTAGCTATAATCATGTGATGCTCCCGTTGGAGCTCTCTAAGGAGGGGGCTGCACCACCCTTGACACTAGGTGGTGTGGTCTTTGTGGACTACAATTGACTAATTGCAGTTGGGAAGTCCCGAATTTTAGCTATCTTACTCAATTTATTTTAATTTTCTGTTGTGAAGTCCCGAATTTTCTACTGCGGGGCGGGGTTCTTTGCAGCGGAATTGAGGAATTTGGTCTTTAAAATCATAGATTGCTCCGGAAATTTACTGTCATGAGTGAGGAGATGTTAATAGGCCATCCACAGTGGTATAATTAAAAGCTAATTGTTGTTAAAGTTAACAATATTTGTGCAAAAAATGGCTCACAATGGTATAATCAAACTTAGCAACATCTTTAAAAATACGGTAAATTGGGCTAGGGTCCGTTTTGAAGGTGGTTTTGGGTGTTTAGTCCAGCCTAATGTGTAATAGTGGTGAAAGTCCATTACTGTACATTTATTAGGTCTACAGTCCATTTTTGGACGATAATGCCCTGAATGACGAAACAGAACTAGGTGTAGATTCGAAGCTTCAATGGCGGCTCGCTTGATCTTCCACTTTCTCACTCGGTACCCCAATTTCTCTCTCTCTCTCTCTCTCTCTCTGGTTACTGAAAGTAACTCTTTTTTTCCGTAAATTGCAGAGGCCAAAGAACTCGCTTCAGATCCCTCTCCTCGTCGAGCGAAATTTTTTAATGTTTGGTCTTTCAGTGGATAGTCCTGTAGTGTTCAAAGTTTTCCATAAACATGTGTAGTGTTCTTCTTTTGATTCAGCATAGAGCCAAAAAATATATCAAAATTGGATAGATGAGTACGACCACATTTTAGTGATTTGAAAATCACCTCTGAATTTTTTTTACAACAAAAAATTGGCTAAAGTCAAAAAAATGAAACATTGACGTTGATTTGGACAAATAATCATATCAATATTTCTAGGTTTCATTCATTTTATAGATTATAGATTTCGAGTAAATAATCATATCTGTTAGTCTTTTGAAAATAATACAAAACATAGATTATGAGAGATAACCATACCTGTTAGTTTCGTTGCGATTATATAGAGTACTTAATTCACAAAGATAACATTATGTGTTAATTTTTCTAATATAATATATAGTACATATTTAGACAAATAATCACATCTATTAATTTTATTGCGATTATAAAAAGTACAGATTTTGCAAAAATAACATTATCTATTTTCTTTTTGATATAATACAGAGTAAGAATTTAAAAAGATAACCTATAATACAGAGTAATTGATATTTGTTCTTAACTATTTTTTTCAGCGTTAATTAGGAACTAAATATAAGATGATCAAACTAGTTTTGAGTGCTTATATTAAAGAGAAGGCAAAAAAATATGGTAGTTGCATGGAGAAATACGTGTCAATTATGCGAGGGGCGTGCACTGAACAGTGTGGTGTGTCGATGATCAATTCATTGGTAAAATTTATGTGTTTTGTGAATTTGGTGAAGAAAATAGATTTGCACAGCTTACGTTATTTGTTCTTTTTTTGAAGATCCAAAGAATATATTTACACAAATAACGTTATCTGTTGCCTTATTTG
>BPLS01000218.1:91359-112133 GCA_019656275.1 Rhododendron kiyosumense | reverse complement strand
AAAGAGGAAAAAAATAGATTTGCACAGCTAACATTATTTGTTCTTTTTTTGGAAGAACCAAAGAATATATTTACACAAATAATGTTATCTGTTGCCTTATTTTAAAGAGAAAAAATAAATAAATTTGCACAGCTAACGCTTTTTGTTCTTTTTTTTGGAAGAGCCAAAGAATATATTTACACAAATAATGTTATCTATTACCTTATTTTAAAGAGGAAAAAAATAGATTTGCACAGCTAACATTATTTGTTCTTTTTTTGGAAGAGCCAAAGAATATATTTACACAAATAACGTTATTTTAAAGAGAAAAAAAATAGATTTGCACAACTAATGCTATTTGTTCTTTTTTGGAAGATCCAAAGAATATATTTACATAAATAACGTTATCTATTGCCTTATTTGAAAGAGGAAAAAAATAGATTTGCACAGCTAACATCATTTGTTCTTTTTTTTGGAAGAGCCAAAGAATATATTTACACAAATAACGTTATCTATTCCTTATTTTAAAGAGGAAAAAAATAGATTTGCACAGCTAACGTTATTTGTTCTTTTTTTGGAAGATCCAAAGAATATATTTACACAAATAACATTATCTGTTGCCTTATTTTAAAGAGAAAAAAAATAGATTTGCACAGCTAACGTTATTTGTTCTTTTTTTGGAAGATCCAAAGAATATATTTACACAAATAACGTTATCTGTTCTCTTATTTTAGAGAGAGAAAAAATAGATTTGCATAGCTAACGTTATTTGTTCCTTTTTTGAAAGATGCAAAGAAAATATTTACACAAATAACTTTATCTGTTACCTTATTTTAGAAAAATAAAAAAATAAATTGACAGAGTTAACGTCATCTAGCACTTTTTTAGAAGATATAGATGATTGATAAGCAGATATAATAAGATTATTAGTGTGCTTTGGGTACCACACATATAACGGTGTGTGTGTGTCTTTGTATTATTAATACGACAAAGTAGCGCATTTAATATTATTTGTTTATTTTGTCTTACCTTTTTTTTTTCTATTTCATTTTTCTTATTATTAGAAAGGTACACATATAATTGATTATAGAGATGACTATTTCTATTATCTTTTTGGAACACACCAAACTAGACTTTGGAAAGGATGCTCAAAATGAGGAGAGAGAGTCAACTACTTCAGTGCCGAGCATCCTCATCTCCAGCGCCTAGCATCCCCTTGCCGCCGGCGCCACCCAAAAAAAAATTCAGTCAACTAATGGATCAACTTAACTCGGCAATTGCTAAGAGCCATCACCGCCGATCACCACACTTTCCGGCAAATTTCTACTCCACACCTGCTACACCCACGGAAATGGCGCTGGAAAATTACCGGCGTCGATTGCCAGAGGTTGTTGCTGGAGATGGCGTGGAGAAAATCATAGAGTTCTCAATCGTCGAAGGTTGTAGGCGATCACGAGAGAGAAGTGACATTTGGGGTTCGACGGAACGGTTTTAGGATTTGCCCTCTTCGTGTTTGTTTTAGAAGGGGGTATTTTTAGAATGCGTGTCCATATAAGGATTGGAACCACTATGAAAAGTTTAGGTGGACTAATTGCACATTGAATCCCGTAGTGTGTCCTTATCAGCAAGGCTCCCTTAAAAATAATCAAATTTTGGGCTTTGGATAACCAAAACTAACAACCTTTTTCAATAATCAAAATTTATGAACCCCACATCACTTTTCTTTCCCGTTTCTATTTTAGGTTGCATTTTTATGAACTTAACTTAAATATGAAAAATTGTCTTTATTTAAATTTTTTTCGCATTTTTTAGTTTTGCGCCAAACTTCTATGAGTTATTAATTCGTCTTGACGAGAGGAATTGAAAAAGTATATTTAATTTTTGTTTACTTTTACCCATGAGAAATAATCACTTTTTAGAAGAAAAAAAATGATTTTTTCGACTAAAAAGTGATTATTCCTTTTTTGTTCTTCCCCCTATGGTTTAGTAAATGAACAACCTTGCAAAAAAAAAAGAAGGAAGAACCTTGCATTCTTTTCCAAATTCAAGAACACATTTGATTTTTTTGGAAAGATTAAGAGAGTGGTGGGTTTGTGATATAAGCTACAGGAATAGGAAGAAAAAAAAAAGTTTGGGTGTTGTTTTGATAGATAACACTAGGAAGAATACCATATATTCGATATATTTTTGCCCAAAAAAAAAACGTAATGGAGAGAAGTGAATGGCAGGTAATAGAGGGGGAGAGAGAGATTGTATGAAATTATGGTGGACCCCTTATTTTGGTTATGGACTAAAAGTGACCATTGTGAATCTCAACATTGTTAAGCTTAGCAACCTTTTAAATGAATAATCAAAAGCTGATGTGTCAACTTTTGGTTATCCATTTTTGATTATACCACTGTGGATGGCCTTAAGCACCCTAAAATTTTGATTATTGAAAAATGTTGCTAGTTTTGGTTATCTAAAGCCCAAAATTTGATTATTTCTAAGGATGTCGCTAAATTTGATTATACCATTTTGAAAGGCCTAAGCGTATCCACAATGCTATAATCAAAAATTGATAACCAAAAATTGCCACATCAGTTTTTGATTATTCATTTAAGAGATTTTTAAGGTTAGTTATATAGATATCTACAATGGCATAATCAAAATTGGATAATCAAAATTTGTCACATCATCTTTTCAAATTATAAAAAACAAAAAATCGTGAACAGTAGAAAATAATTATCTAAAAATAGTTTTGAAACTAATAAAAACTATTTACTAGAAATGAAAAATAGTTTTTGAAACTTTTTTTTGGAAAAAAACTATTTTTAAAAAACTGTTTTCTAAAAAAAATTATTAAAATATTTTCTTTCGGAAAATATTGTTCAAAAAGAAAGAGAGGGGAAAAGGGAAGAAAGATAGAACATTTTTGTATAATGATTGGTGTATTTGATTGAGAATATGTAGGATCTATTAAATTTGATTATTGTCAAAAAATTGCTAGTTTTGATTATCCAAAGCTCAAAATTTGATTATTTCTAAGGAGGTTGTTAAGTTTGATTATAGCATTGTGAGCCATATTTTGCATAAACATTGTTAATTTTAAAAACTTTTTACTTTTGATTATAGCATTGTGGATACTCTAAGAAGCAACCCTAGCTAATTATTGTAGAACAAGAAAACATAAAATAGGAAATTAAATAAACTATAACTGGAAAACTAAATACTCTAGAACACTTATTTCTAAAATTGAAATTCCCTACACCGTTCCAGAAAAGGAAATAAGTACTTACTTTTTAATAAGGCAATTTCAAGCTCAAAAATCATGTGTTTATACAAATAATTTTCCTATTAATATGGATCTTATTCGATAGATGTCATTGAGATCTTTAATACGGTGCAAAAAAAATTTAAAAATTATTTTTCATTTACATTATTTTTAAGTTTGAAAATATAAAATAAGTATTTATTTTTTAAGAAAGTGTTCTGGAATGGGACCTACAAAACTACTAAAACCAAAATATGAAAAACTAAATAATGTTATTTATTAAATTATTTTCAATTTTCATTCTGCATGATTTTGACCCACCAAATTGAACTGTGACCAAGCCAGATATTTAAGCTAGTACTTTTGACCATCGTGTTTTGTTACCAGGTGTAAGATAATTTTCTCTTTGCTATTTTTCCATTCATAATATCCAACAAATACTAGGGGTGTTCAAGAAAACCGTCCGAACCGTAAAACCGGTCCAATTCGGACTGAACCGTCCTATTTACTCTGATTCTGTGGTTCTGCGGTCAGGTTATGATTCCAAAAAAATAAGAACCGTTAATTTTGGTTCAATTCCCGGTTCTCAATTAGAGAACTTTGGTTAGAACCAGGCTGGACTGTTTAAAACTAATATATATAATTATATAAAAATAAATATATGTGTGTAATTTGGTATGTTAATCTCTTTCTTACTAAACTTACTTTATTTAGAGATGAAATCTCATTTGTTAGGAAAGTTTTTATTTTCTTCATTCTTTTTCTTTTCTAATAGATTATCTTCTTATTCTTTCAAAACTTTGCAACCTTATTTAACGGATTAGTATTTATAATTTCAATCTCACGTCTCTCTTTCTCACACACCGGTGATAGATTTGGATGCTAATTGGATAAAAATCGGAACTGGAATCAAACCAAAACCGGACCGATTTTGCAGTTTGGTTCTGATTAAGTTCCACTCATATATTGGTTAGGTTCTGGTTTCCAATTTTCTAGAACCGTTTGAAATGGTCCGGTTACTGATTTTCTAGATAACCGGACCAATCCGGACCGTGTACACCCCTAACAAATACCATGGCAGAATGATTCCTGCCTTAAGATTCCCCCATGAACTTCCATTTTACATTGTTTAACTTCTGCTGCAATCTCAGCTAAAAAATGACCTAAATTGAAAAGTCAAACTTTGAATTTTCAGGGAAATAATTGAGGTTAAAGACAGCAACCCAACTTATTGCCAAAAATCCAACTGTCCAAGTGGTTGCGCCTGTACGTACTTTCGTTTATATTTAAGGACGGCCGATGTCAAGCACCAAATTTTCTGCTACGACGATCCCCTTGGGAAATTAATGTAGGAGGAAAGACTCGACTTTGTGCGACGATGTAAAAATGAATTTGATAGCTATAATTTGTTTAAAAATTAAAATTGCCACTTAACAAAGAGTTCGGATGTGTTAAGTTACCTCGTAAGACATTGATCTCCTATAGAAATGGCTTCATGAAATTATTTGCTTGAAAATATGTTTTTATTTGAATATGACTCCTTTTGAGTTGCGGTATAGGTAATCATAGATGGGTCTGGGAATTTTCTAAATTTTTACTATTATGAGTGAGGAAGGTGTTAAGCACCCTACATTGCCCCTTCGATGCTTATTTTTCAGAATTAACCCTTTCTAAAATTTATCCCTGTCCAGAGAAATAAAAGAGAATCCTAACACAATTGAAAGTTAGTAAACTATTGTCAAAAACAAAAATGAAATTTGTGCCCACATACGTCACTCATTTATCCAAGTCAATGCAAATCGGTTTTGAATTCTAACATTTCGGAGATTCTCGATGTTGTTTAATAGATGGCAATGAGAATGGAAAACATAGCACGAATGCCTACTTATTATTAGCATGCGATTACGTATACACCAAAATTATTACAACTTGTAGATTGAAATGAAGGTTTACACCAAAATTATTACAACTTGTAGATAGAAACGAAGGTATGTGAGACAAAAGTAGGCTTTGTCAAGGGTCACTTGTTCACACAAACCTACTATACTCGTATCGTTGCGCACCATAGCATCTAATGTCAATTTAGGTCTACCCCTCCCCGTAGCATTGCTATCCAAAGCTATCTTATTCGCTCTTTTAACTACTACATCTCTTGATCTACGATAGATATTCCCAAACCACCTTAGCATATTTTCCCTCAACTTCTATTCTATGGGTGCTACACCTACTATCTCATGAACCGTTTCATTTTTAATCCTATCTTGTCTAGTCTTACCACACATTCACCTCAACATTCTCATTTCCACTACACTCATCTTGTTCACCTGTTGTTTCTTAATAGGCCAACATTCTGTCCCGTAAAGCATCGTTGGTCTGATGACAATTCCATATTTGGACTAATACTTATATCAGGAATAAGTGGCCTGTAATTATTAGTACACGTCGAGTTGGCGTGGTCCAGATGTTAGAGAACTTCATATTTTGAGGGTTTGTGGAATAATGCCGTGTCATTGTTCCTGGACCGATGTTCGGTACTCGGTAGTATGGACGATCCTATGGAAGTCATGTTGTATGAATACTATATATCCATATTGTATAGACACTAATCTACCCTTCATCAGACTTAAGTTAAAGCAAAATAGAATGCATATTTCTACCAACATGGGGATTGTAGCAATTGTGTTTTCTAAGTACTAAATATGTACTCTTTTTGCATTTATGAAGGACTCTTTTTCTTCTGTCCATCTTTTCGTTGTGGATATGCCTTGTTTCTAAGAATGTAATTGATTTATTCACTGTTGAATGGGTGCTGCCATGGCCCAGTACTTGCATAGTTTTTCTACTATTTTATCCTTGGCATCTAGAACTATTGGTGCTTAAAAATCTAGTTTTAGCCTTCGTCCTCAAGTTCCTTTGATAATTGGTCATACGTCATTTGTTTCTTCACTTTGAAACCTCCTCTTGGAAAAATTTGTGAACATTGATAAGTTATTTTTTCAAAAAATTGTTTTTTTTTTTTTTTTGCAGGCTTTATGTTTTGGAAGGCCTTGTTGTTTCTGTTAGAAAAGGTAATTTGTAAACTTCTAGAATAATGTATAATAAGTATTTAAATATCTAAGTTAAAAATAATAATAAGAATTGTGTCGAAGTTATAATTACTAGAAGATATTAATGCACATAGATAATTCTAGAAGATGGGAGATTTTTTGTAATTAAGCACATGTGCTTAACTAGACTTTTCTAGAGAAAAAAAAAAAGTCAGTGGAGTAGCTCTATAAATAGAGCTTGATATACTTTTTCTTAATAATGAAAGCAAGCATAAAAAGTTTTGACACTCTTGTACTTATTACATCAATTACCCTTCCTTTCTTTACAACTTACCTCTCTTGCAAAATTTAACTAAGCACAATAGTTTCCAGATCAAATCCAACAACTCCGAGATCTATGCAAAAGTTTGCAACTTAAACATGATGTGCAAGTATGTCTAATGGTAATGTAGGTGGATGGGCCGTCTAAACAAATACCGAAAAAATGAGAAATTGCGATGGGCAAGCCGCCCACTTGGAGCAACAGGATCAAGTCAAGACCTCTTAAGGTTAGGACTGTCAGGACCTCCCATTTTCCGATCGAATATATATACGGGTAATTCTCTTTCGTGCCACCAAGAAGAGAATTACATACTACACACTAATGAATCGATTTAGTGTTTGAGCCATTAGTAAGTGCCATAGGCACAGGCAATTTCAATAGGGGTGCATAGTGCCATAGGCACAGGCAAGCGCTAGTTCAATCAGATCTATCATCCTTTCCTCAATCCCTCCGTTTTACCAAGAAATACACCACACACGCATTCATGTATATATCGACACGGATTTTGGTTACATTTAGCATTTCTTTTTTTGTTTTCTTTTTCTGTTTTGAACCCTAAGGTTAGGACTCAGGAATTAAAAGCTCATTAATAATTTTTCTTATACATTTAGTTTTTTGTATCAATAAAACAAGGGTAATGGAACATTGTGTGAGAGTAGTAGTAAATATCAGACCGTTGGTGACTCCAGAGCTGGGGTTTGGTTGCATTAGAGTTGTCTCAGGTGAACCGCAGGTACGGTCTTAACCATTTTAGATGGGATAATGTGTGATTGGTTTGCCATCTATGAAATTTTAACTGAATAATCTCACATTTTCTTGAATTTTGATTGAGTTGAATTAGTTTTGTTCGAACAGGTTCAGATAGGATCGCATGCTTTCACATTTGACTATGTATTTGGAAGCATAAGTCAACCGTCTTCTCATATTTACGATGACTGTGTTGCTCCCATCGTCGATGCCCTATTTAGCGGTTACAATGGCATTGTGTTAGCTTATGGCCAAGTTTTCATCCTCATTTCTTATGATGTTTTTTGAGTTTGACTGTTTACTGCCCCCGTGATGCCTATGAACTCTTCTATAGTTTGGTTGGATGAAATGAGTAATGATGGAGATGGCAAATCCTGAATTTGAGCCCACAAACTTTGAATTTCTTCCTTTCGTTCCATTTATATTGCAAGTAGGAATTCGCTAAATATGAGGTCACCGAGTTTTATGTGGTTTGTTGAAATGTAAGATTGGATCGGGAAAAACATACATAATGGGGACAAGCCATATAATGGTGGAATCATTTCTAAGGTGGTGGAAACTATATTTTCTAGAGTACATGCAACTAGAGATTCCACTGAATTCCTAATCAGAGTATCGTTTACTGAGGTAAGTACACGAACTAATTATGTTGTGTTTCTAAATTGTGTTTTGTTAATCCCATTGGATAGGTCATTGACTTTCTTTCAATGAACTGATGGCATTGCAGATATTTAAGAAAGTGGTATATGATTTACTAAATCAGAGCCCACGACTCGCAAGAGTTCCTATTCAAATCAGAGAGACTGGGAATGGGGGGATAACACTTGTTGGTGTGACGGAGGCAGAGATCAGAACGAAAGAGGAGATGGCTTCATTTCTTATGCATGGTGCATTATCTTGTCCTACTGGAAGCACAAACATGAATAGTCAATCAAGGTTTGCAGTTTATAGAATGTACATAATATATTGGTTGGATGCAAATGCAGCTATTCTTTGGTGCTTTTGTTAACATTATTGCAGCATAGGAATTGTTTTTGTCATGTGCTCTATTTTATCTCTTCAATTCTACTCATGCTTTGCTTATAATTATGTGGCTCTAAATTGAACTCAAGTGCACAACTTAATTTGTTTTTATCCCCTTTTTTGGTTAATATTGGTCAAACAATTACTTAAACTACAATATTTGCTATCATTCTCTATTTTTCTGTTTATGATTTTGTATGAGTTGACACAATTATTCATTGCTATGGATGGAGCATACTCTGACAACAAAATGCATACTGAACTGGCTAGTCAATAATATGAGCTATACAATTAGCGTATGTTTTTGTGCTTATGATTTAAGTAAGTTTTATTATGTCCTCATTTATACTTGCCGAGATAAACTGAATATACTTTTGTTTATGGCATTAATACTTAGACTCTAATTGTTTTGCTTTCAATGAAATGGTATTTTTACATAATCTTGTAGTCATTCTCATGCTATATTCACAATATCCATGGAGCAAAAAGACAGCGAAGATGATATCTTGTGTGCAAAACTTCATTTAGTGGATCTTGCTGGTTCTGAAAGACCGAAGCGAACTCGAGTAGATGGGATGCGTTTCTCCGAAGATAGTAAACTATGATAATATTATTTTAATATTAACTCGATTATCTGCTGATAAGTAGTACTATAGTTGTCTTTGGATATTCTTGAGAGCATAGCTAAAAAACTTCTCTTTTTTTTTTATACCCCAAGTATTCATATCAATAAGGGACTGCTGGCCCTTGGTAATGTAACAAGTGCCTTGGGAAACGAGAAGAAGTGGAAAGGAGGCCATGTTCCATATCGTGATAGCAAGTTAACGCATCTATTACAGGTAATTGAAAAGGTTTCCTTCTCATGCCTATAAAGTGAAAAAAAGTGTTCCATAAATTATTTTCTGTTGAATTTATTGACACTATTACCTGCTCATCAATATTAACTATTAAACTTAGGAATTAATGCTATCACTTCGGTACTTGTTTCCTTGTCAATGAGAATCTCTTCAACATTTTAACATTGAAGTAGGATAAAGGAAAGAAATTTAATGGGAATAATGAAAAATAGGATCCACACTTGAAGCAACAAAAAATATTGCTCTAAAATAGCGAAAATTGAAATGTTCAATATTTGATGTAAAGTGCTAGACCACACAAGCTGTAGTGTTATACATAAACCATACGAATCATCAAGCCTAAAGTGCTTGTTATTACTCAGCACCTTTGCTGCATACTACAATAGTTGGCTTTTAATCCATTAATGAGCTCCTCTAATTGTTGGAACTTTGTATGACTCTGGAGTTGTACACACAAAAGGTGGGCCAAAGATTTGTTTTGATCTTGTGACCAATTAATATACATACAAATGTGGTTCCCTTAGGCTTTTCTCAGGGCCAATCGATTGATTTTCCTTTTACTAGTGACACTGTATTTTAGCATATATTTATTACAAAAAACACTAACTCATTTGAAATGTTACCAATAATATTGCAATCTTAACAACTTTACTGGAAAAACAGAAGTCTTTTTAGGATGAAATCTTTTGTTGGGGATAAGATTTTTGAAGGCATTACTATTACAGGAAGTCAAAAATTTTATCAGAGAAACATTTAGGATCGAACAAACTATAATCTCTTGCAGTAATTGGCTAGTATCCTAACTTAAAACACCTTAGACATCTCTGGTTTTGCTTTCTAATTGTCTAGGATCCTCTTTCCTTTACTTGTTTATGAATGCAACTTGTGTAAGTCCTGCAGACACAAATGCTGAGGAAACCTTAAACACTTTAAAGTTTGCAAATCATGCTCGCTACATTCAAAACAAAGCCATTATTTGTTTCTGTACCTAAAGCTGATTTACTTTTGGACAAGTTTGGCATGATATACTTTTAGCAATAGCTCATTTTATTTCTACTACTAGACCAACCGTGAGGTCTATGACCCAATGACAGCTCAAATGCAAATAATGCAAAGCCAAATTGAACAACTGCAGTCTGAGCTACTTTTCCTTCTTGGAGACTCCAATGGGTCTTTTGAGGAGCTTCGGGTATAGCACTAACTTGAGTTTCTTTCAGAATGTGCTCTATAGTTTAGTGTTGCAATAACAATATGTCAATACCCATGTCCTCCCCAATCGATGAGAGTATTGGCAGGAGAGGACTGAGACAATCAGTACACATGTCCACCCTTTAGTGATATATGGACAAAGTGGCTACTCTCAAAATGTTTTATCATTGTACTACTGGCCTCCTATACCTCCAAAATCAAGGAACTCAAGGGATGTTATACTGGGGTACCTTGCCCCCAAATTAAAGCTGAATGGATTAGGCCTAGAGACTCGATTCTATTTCTGTGCTAATTACCTAGCATTAGAGGGAGCAATTTTAATGTTACATAAATTTGTTTATCTGTTTTCTAGAAGCACAAGATCTCTTTGCTTGAAGCAAGCAATGCAGAGCTAAGAGGGGAACTTAAAGAAAGCTGAATTGCTTGTGAACATCTTACGTAACATGCTCTTGATGCTAAGAATTGGGGGTTCCTTCCTGCTCCCACATCATTTTTAACATGCTTGAAACCTAATATGAGGTAATCATTCTAATTCTGCAGTCTCTCATTCTTGCACCAAAGTTTATTCACATTTAACCGTAGATAAAATGGCAGTATCTTAGTTGCACAAAGTGGAGACAGGGGTGGGAGCTGCTGTGTGTGTGTATTTCACAATTAGTGGGCAATGCAAGTTAACTTATGAGCTACCACCAAAATTCATTTATTGTGCTTTTTGGTTGTCCACCCTACTTGTTGGTTAGAGTTACTTCTCTATTGAGGCACCTATAGGATGCGCATTTGCATGAGACCCCACAACTTCCTCTACCAGCTCGGCATCTACACCTTATTGTCTTGCACAATGAATGTCTACTGCAAGTGCAACAAAGTCCAGAAGCAACTGTTCTTGCTTATCTGTGGAGTACTTCATCAAAGCTAATTTTTGCAACAAAATCAAAAAGTAATGTTTTTAGTTCAAAATTTGAAAACTCAAATGACTATGGCAGTGAAAATGTTTTTAGTTCAAACTTTGCTTTAATGTCACAGTTTCACTGCCATAGTCATTAGTGTTTTCAAATTTTGAAGTAAAACATTACTTTTTGATTTTATTGCAGAAATTAGCTTTGATAAAGTATTCCACGGACAATACAGCAAGAACAGTTGGTTCTGGACTTTGTTACACCTGTAGTAGATGCTCATTGTGCAAGAAAACAAGGTGTGGATGCCGAGCTGGTGGAAGAAGTTGTGGGGTCTCATGCAACTGCGCATCCTATTGATGCCTCAATAGAGAAGTAACTCTAATTAACAAGCAATGGCGAACAAGTGGGGTCGGCCCACTAACCAAAAAGCATGATAAATGAATTTCGGTAGTAGTTGGGAGCTCATAAGTTAACGTGCACTGCCCATTAATAGTGAAATACACACACACACACACACACATAGCAACTCCCGCCCCCGCTTTGTGCAACTAAGATACTGCCATTTTATCTGTGGTTAAATGTTAATAAATTTTGGTGCAAGAAAGGGAGAATGCAGAATTATAATGATTAACTCATATTAGGTTTCAAGCATGTTAAAAATAATGTGGGAGCAAGAAGGAACCCCTAAACCCAATTTGGCAGCCACGCTTTTGTGGTTGGTTGGAGCCTAGGAGAGCAAAGCAAATAAAGTTTGGAAATCAATGAAACTAGGTAAGAAAATGATCAAAGAAAGGAAAAGGCTAAGCTCATCTTGGGTAGAGTGGCGTATTAGCAGTATAAAAGGGGTTTCCAGTTTCTTAGGCATTCCTACAAAATTAGTGTGACAAGCCAGTGAGGCCCTACCGACGGGGCATGAGCATCATCGAATTGGTTATTTGGGAACGAGTCAGACTAAAAAGGAAGTTTGTTAGTCAATTGTCGGTTGTTCTTGTTGCTAAGGCATCATATTTGTCTCTGTTGAACTTTTTCTAAAACCATGGAGGGTAGGCATTAATTTAGACATTTTTTCACTTTATTCTCATTTTGTTATATGATAGCAAGTACTTGTATCCCATTATGCTGAATAGGATTTGGTGGCATGGATTTTTTATTTCAGGTAGTGGAGACTAGTTCATACTACACCGGGCATTTTGGTTATAATTGCTCAACCCATAAGACAATTCTAGTCTTTGAAACTTTGTTGATTAAGTCATGTGATTTAGTTTTGTTAAATGCAGATATAATCAAGAAATGGTAGAAGCACTTTCTCTTACTTCATAGGAAGAAGCATTTTCTATTTTTATTGAACTTGTTTCTAATTCCCACAGCTCATGTAATGTTTGGATGTAGTGCAATAGGTTCGTCTATGCTTGCATAGCAGTATAACGTAGTTCATGTCTCTTCAAAAACCTTAGCACTTTGTCATCAATTAATATATATTAAGGAAATGCATAGTATGACTGACACTTGATAGAATTTACTTGAAAAAGCTTAAAACTAATATCTTTATGTTTAATGTCTGGTAGTATCTACGAGATGGAAACATAAGTTTATAGGTTAAAATTCTCGTAACATTCTTGCACCTTCTGTTGGCAAAGCGATTGGTAAT
The DNA here is from genome assembly GCA_019656275.1 of Rhododendron kiyosumense. NCBI lineage: Eukaryota > Viridiplantae > Streptophyta > Magnoliopsida > Ericales > Ericaceae > Rhododendron > Rhododendron kiyosumense. The sequence goes on along the minus strand of BPLS01000218.1, from coordinate 99,152 downwards.
AGTTAGAGAGTAAATGTATAAGAGTACATTATAAAATACCTAAACATCCATAGCAGTTGAAGAGTAATATCTACAGTTGGATTCCATGTGACATGTATTTCCCTTAGTTGAACTTTAACCCATAAAAATTAACAACTAATACATCTTTCGGATGCAAGATAACAATATATCATATCCTTGCAGAGTGAATGCTTATTACGGGTTCATTCTGAATCAAGAGTAGTTTGTCATCAATTACTATCTACTGTGGAAATGCTTATTTTTACCGCGACTGAATTGACCATCTGACAAAGCTTAAAACAAATGTTGTTCGCAATAACTTGAAGGCTGAAGTTTAATGTTGCTAGTATCTACAAAATTATAAACACTAGTTTATTGGGTTAAGGGTTAAGATCTCTTAATATTCTGAGTCTCGAACCACTTTTGTTGGTAATGCTATTTGTAAGAATGCATTATGTAATAGTTCAATATTCAAAGAAAAGAAACAACCAGAGTTTGCTACAGTGGGACTTTTATTTTCTTTAGTTTAACATGATATTTACCATATATCCAACATCTATGGAACAAAGAATGCTGATTTATGTCCTTATCAATATGATTCGAAAATGGGTTTTGCTGATTAATACATGTCTACCCTTTATGGGTGTAAGGACCCGTAATTTCGGAAATTATTAAAAGGTTCATTCGATATTACAATTGAGGAAAAATTTGAAATTTTGTTGAGTTTATTTGAGTTGGGGTTAATGTGATAAAATTGTTTGTAGGAGGGTGCAAGTGCAATATGTGTTTATGTTGGTATATATAGGTGTGGGTGTGTGTGTAGGGGAGTATTTTTACTCCTCACACTCTCTCTCGCCTCTCACACCCCTCTCTCGGCTCTCTCTTTCTCTCCTCCTCCAACACCCAAACTTCACTCCTCACTCAAAGCCCATGACAACTAGCTTCCAATCGTCCATCTATTGGTGTTATTGAGCCCAAATTTCGTGGGTCAAGCTCGGGGAAGGAGTATTCGGTTGATTTCGAAGTTTGGAGAGCTAGGGCTTGCTCAAATCGCGTGGGTTTCGATCCTTGACTCGAGGTAGGGAAATCTAACTATCTTTATGTGTTTATGAGTTGGTTGAGTGCCAAAATCGTGCTTCATTTGGTTGGATTCGAAGTTATGTTCGTTGTTGATTTTTCTGCAAATCGTGCGCTGTAATTCTGTGGTACCGATACCACATTTTTGAGGTACCGGTACCTTTGGTACCGATACCTAGTTTTTGAAGTACCGATACCTTGTTTCAAATTGCTCTCTGGATTGTCGTGGTACCAATACCACATTTTTGAGGTACCAGTACCTTTGGTATCGATACCTTATTTTCGAGGTACCAATACCCTGACTCGGATTGCTCACTGGAGTGTCATGGTACCGATACCTACTTTTTGAGGTATTGGTACCAATGACTTAGAAAATTGTTTTGAACTTCGTTGATCATTCGTCGATTGTGTTGATCCCCCGTCGCTTCTACCACCTTCTCAACACCTCCAAACCACTATTTAACATTGAAATATGTATTCCTTTAGTCATTAGACGTTCATTCGTGCATAGTTTCGTGTCGGGCGAAACTTGGCTATTATAGAACTTTCGAAAATCCGAATGAAATTTGAACTTGATATACTCTTGATCCTTGCTCAGAGATACATTGTTTATTGAGTTTATATCCTATTGTTTCAATCCGTCCTTGTTACCATTCGTATAGACTCTCCCGTTGTGGTTCTTTCTTTGGAGTTGTACCACACACATTCATGAGTTTGTTGATAATCCTTTATGTTGGATACCTAGTGTTGAAATATTTGAACATCGACAATCGTGGAGTATTAGAATGAGAATCATGATACGTTATGAATGATCCGTGAATGACTGGGACGCTTGAATACATAATATGATATGATGACGATAATGGGCAATGTGAGATGATACGATTAACCTATAAACTAGCGTTAAGATGGTAATGTGATGAGATATGATGGATGTACTCGTTGATATGGAGGTGTCTCCCTTGTAATGATCGTCGTAGGGTTGACTCTATTGTGAAATTGTGTCTATATGTTTGCATCGTGACTACATATTGAATATGGGAATAGACCCGGGTAACGCCGTGGCGACCCAAATGCCTTGTGAATGCGGGAATAGACCCGGGTAAAGCCGTGGTGACCCTATTACTCGATGAAAGAGGGAATAGACCCGGGTAAGGCCGTGGTGACCCTATTGCTCTGCAGATTTGAGAATAGACCTGGGTAAAGCCAAGGTGACTCTCCTCCGGTTCGACTCAGGGAAAAGACCCGGGAAAAGCCACGGTGACCCGAAGGGCGAAGTTGGTTGTATTGAACTAAGAATTTGAATAACATTGTAGTATATGGCGACTAGAGGAAACGGATTTTGCATGGGGTATTGACTACGCTACTATTACTATTAGTTATCGTTTGACTATTCATTTGGTGTAGCATTTGGCAAAGAGACATAATTAACCTACTATATAGTGTGGCATATTGAGGAAGACCTAAATGGGCATTCGTACGTTAGACTATAAACGAGAACCAGACCGAAGAAGTAGGATGGATGACGAGATGTGTCAAAAAGTAAGAGGGTTGGTACGAGGGGAGTCCTGTGGGTTCTTTAACGTCTTGATTTAGTGGTATGCTCATGGTCGGTTCAAATTGTCATTTTCTAACGATGTGATCTTTTCTCCTTGCACTTGTCTTCTCATATATACATAAGGTTAGCGTAGATTTTTCTACTGGGCTAGTGTAGCTCAACCTATCATTTTCAAGTATATTGCAGGTTATCGTCATGGAGTGCTTGGAGTGCATGCTGTTGTTGTCAACTAAAGCTATTTTCAGAGAATACTTGATGACTTTTGTATAGCAAACCGCATTGTTTTGCTTTTGTCTATTTTGGAACTCTGTAATTTATTGGGTAAGTTTGTGGATGTGGGGACTGAACTATTCTTTTGAATTATTAATTGTACTTCCTGTGAGGATTTTAATTATCAAATGTTATTATTATTTATGTTGAAAATCGAGGGCGTGACAATGGGGATTTATCCAATGAGGAGAAAAAGAAAGCTCAAGAGAAAGCCAACATCCTTGATGAAAGAATCAGCAGTCTCAGCTTCCAGATAAACAGCCTTGCTTTGTACAAAACAGACACTGAAGACATGACACTTTAAAATCCTAGAAGAAGATAGCTTAATTCAATCTCGACACTAATTAGGTACAGAAATGCTTCCACGTTTGTAAAAAGACTTGTTATTTGCTCCTCTTTTAGTGACTGAATGTGAATGCAAAAGTTGTTAAGTCCTTTTACTTTGGCACTCTTGTAACTTGAGTTTGTCAACTTACAGCTAAGGTCGTCATAACAGGATAGGTATTATGTATTGTTTTTTATTTTTTGTATCGGACACATATCAAGTACCATAAGGTACGTAAGCAAGTGTAAATATAAGTAACAAAAATTATTGTACCGGTATGCTATGATGCACGGATACAGACACGAACACGAACGTAGGGATATGAGAATTCTTAAAAGATAGGGACACGCCACGTGTATATTTATTTGTTTACTTATTTATTTATATATTTAAGTAATAACAATTTGACCCCCAAAAATTTGTAAAAATATACAGTTTGACCTCCGCTGTGTCGCCCTCATAAATTTAAAGTAAATTATTGGACACGCCATGTGGTGTTTTGAACTTGTGTCCCCATGTTCAAAGACGCCGGACACTGCGACACTTCGACCTCGAGAGGTGTCGGTGCTTCATAGCAAGTATGACATAAAATCTATTACTCATATTGAGTGCAAACTTAAATGATAAAATTTTGTTCTTCAACCATATGACGCATTCTAGTAATAAATAATTTGCATATTGCATCATGGATTGGGCAAAAATATTTGCCTCAAACATAAGATAGGTTTAGACATTGTTATTGGTTTACCTCTACATGACCCACCCATATCTTAGGGTACATATTGCATCAAATTCGTAGCATAAGATTTATTCAGACATTAGTTATGTTGCAGGTTTGCACAATTTTATATCTAAACATATCACTAATTATAAGATACGTAGTATGCATCGTAAGACTTTTTTTTCTTGAGAAAAAGATTTTATTAACTTGGCTAGATATTGCAATATGCTAATTTTTTTGATCGGCAAACATAATTGCATTAAGAAGAGAGAGAAATATTAGACAAAGATTTTATTAACTTGGCTGATATTACAATTTGCTAATTTTTTTGATCGGCAAACATATTTGCATTAAGAAGAGAGAAATATCAGACACAAGGATTACACATAGCTTGGCTGTGATCAAAGAAACACGGTTCTGAGGTAGTGTTCCTAAAGAAAAAGACACTACCCAATCGGCACCTTAGTTTGCTCTCTCTAGGGATCCATGCACGATATAAATGAAGTTCAGAAACGAGATATAATATCCTAAATAATACGTGAACACTCCCAGGGGTAGCAATACTGAGACACTCAACGAGATTGGAAGCTTGCTGTCTTGTTGTTGCTTTCTATCTCCACTGATCTCAAACCCAGAGCCTTAGCCATCGGACAAGCTTCTCTAGGAGCCAACTGCTTTGCAAACAAAAGCTAAAGAGTGAACCACCTTGATCGTTTTTCCATTTAGAACTTTCACCTGTGTGGCTGAAAAATCATAGCCGAGCTCCTTCCACTACACATCACAGTTCAATTTTATGGCTCGCTGGGCTGGGGCCTTCCATCTGGGTTTGCATAGAGGGGGCTACAACTCTACTCGAAGGGTCTAAGACTGAAATTGACGATGCTAGCTTTAGTTCATCCCATGTTTGTTCCATCTTCAAGGCAATTGACTTAGCTACGATATGAGCCCCTTGGAAGTTTGGAACACTTTTTTTCCCTTCCAAATACTCCATCCCACCACGGCAATACTGTCAAGAAAATCTATTGAAGTAGTCTGCCATTGCCCGTAATCCGTAACGTCATTCGTCTATCCAACAATAGAGTTAGAGTCTCACATAGAAACCTCTATAACTTATAGAGATCCCACACCATCTTGGTTTTCTTGTAGTGGACTTGCATAGAGGGCTCTCAGGGGATCGAGCACAACAAGATAATAGGTAGAACAAAAAATTCATTTTTGTTATGGTAGTATTCCCAACTAGGTTGGTGCATACGGCCCGAATAATCACGAACTCGCCAATCCTCAAATGGAGTTGGTAAGATATCAACTAATAAAACACCTAAATATGCCACCCGATGGTCCTCCATCGATTGTTAACACTATCACGCCCTTCATTTTTAACATAATTAAATAATTCTTTCTGGAAATAAAATCTTCGCATTACATAGATAATACCCAAAAGAGAGTTCTAAGTTCCCAATTGTTCATCTTACAATCCAACTCCAAAGTTTAAAGAAATTACCTCATTGGCCCTCTAGCCTCAAAATACTTAAGTACAAATTCGATTAAGTTTAGTTATTACAAATATTTCAGTCAAAAGAGAGTAAGAAAGATAAGTTACAAAAATATCTTTGTCAAACAAAAGTCATTACAAAGATGACCAAGTTACCCTTTGAGTTAGCTTCCAAAACATGGTCCTTCAATCCAAGCACACATATCATGCGAGCTACTGTCCAACGTTTGAACCTGAAAATAATGACAGGTTGAGCTACACTAGCCCAGTAAAAAAATCTTCTACCAATTCTATATGCAACTATGAGACAAGTGCAATGGAAAGAAAGGCAACCAACTTACTACTCGTGTAATGATAACACGGATGGTACATCCTACGAAGTCAAGCAATCCCCAAGATGTCAAGTAGATAGGTTGTTTGATGCGCATAAAGTATGTTGAGATTCATTACGTTTCAATCTAATGTGTGACGCAATCTCAAATAAATCATATAGTCCATGAGACCACAAGTAACTCCAACCTCTACGACACGACGCTTTATCCCATGTTTCCTTCGACTGTATTCTCACCCCTTGCGTTACAGTATAGACATTCCTAGAGTTACTATATTTCTACCCATTGCGTTACAGTGAACCCTAACCACTTGGATCACCGTATTACTAACCCTTGCGTTACAAGACCCACTCGAGTCTCTGCATTACCACCCTTTGCATTACGGGACTCCCCTACTCCAACTCCCAACTCATACAGATACACCATTAATCAATATGCAAGCTTATGACTCTCCCTTGTCCACATTCTTACACATGTCATCATACGATATGATACAAACATTGTCAACATGTCACAATCGTCCACCACATACAATCATGCACATACGGAACATTTCGAAATAGCTTTAATCAAATAACTTACCAATCTTTCCTTAACAATGAAGACCAACGGAACAAGGATAACTTAGATTAACCAAAGGAATTCAATTAACCATGCTTGAAAGAGGTCGGAAGTGTTGAAAAGGTGCTAGAAGTGTTCGGGGTTCAGCACAATCAACGAGGGATCAACAAAGTTCAAAACTATTCGTAAGCTCTGGGTATCGATACCACCATAAAGTGTGATATCGATACTGAATACATTAGTGACAATACAGATAGCTGGGTACCGATACCACCATAAAGTATGGTATCCATACCCAGAGGGTTACAGCACGCGATTTATAGCTTTTTGACATATTTCAACACAACAAAGGATAATGATCAAGCACCACTTTTTACACCAAATCAACACATAAACACATAGAAGAGAAGAAGAAATCCCAACCTCAAACAAAGACCGAAACCCATGCGATTCAAGCAAGCTCTAGCTTTAAGAACTCTGAAATTGACCAAGATCTTTCCTCCGAGCTTCACCCAACGAGATATGAGTCCGAGGTTACGCACAATAGGTGAAATAGAGATGGCTCTTTGAGGTTTTTGGGTGATTAAGAGAAGTTTTGTGCGCGCACGTAGAGAGAGAGAGGGAGGGGGGGAGCCGTGTAGAGAGGGGGAGAGATGAGATATTTTTATCTCCTACACACCCACCCATCTATATATACTAGCACAAGTATAAATCACACAAACACTCCCTCCACTAACAATTTATTCACTTTAAACCCCAATTCAATTAACCACAACACTTTTCATATTTCCCTTAATTTATGGCATTTATACAACCTTTCGATAATTGAATTTATACGGGTCTCTACAAACACCTAATTAAAATACCAATCTTCATATGAACAAGCCCTATATGGTCATTCCCTTTGTCGCATTTCTCCCTAATTTCCGTTTTTCTAGGATATACCCTCTTTGACTTGATTGTGACAAGCGTCTAATTTCGCTTCACGAATCTTACCAACAGCTCAGAATCTGCACCTTCATAATCGATGCATAGACATTTCACGACATTGCCCTCAACTTCTGTTGAAATCAATTTACTCCAATTCCGAATATTTCTAGATGAAATTGAGGACTCAACAACCATTCGAATTATTATTTTTTTGAGAAGTCTCACCAACAAGGATGATTTCTTCATAACTTTAAAGCTATCTTACTTATCTTCTTTGCTTTTTTGATCTTATAAGATTTAGGCAACACTGCTTATAGCCATCCTTGTAGGTTTTTGCCATGTTTGATCCTAATTCCTGACTTCAATTTTAGATGCAGAGGGTTTTTGGTATTGCATATTAATTAGGTGATGATTTTCATTGGAAAGGATTCTTTTTATTCTTAATCTTCTTATTTCCCGATGGACAAGATGCTCATTTGGATTAGTGTCTTCTCTCTCTCTCTCTCTCTCTCTCTCTCTCTCTCTCT
>BPLS01000218.1:59074-86359 GCA_019656275.1 Rhododendron kiyosumense | reverse complement strand
TCTCTCTCTCTCTCTCTCTCTCTCTCTCTCTGTTTTCCTCTGAACTAGACGAAAGAAAGGAGAGGAGGAGACGTGGCTTAATATTGTTTACTTTTTTTGACTAGACTGCAAAGATGAAATTACCCTCATCCTCAAAACCAGTGGCAGTTTAATTCAGGACCAAGTATGTCTCAAATTTAAAAATGGCATCCGAAAAGCTCCTTATTTAAGTGTAGTATCTTATAACTCTGGAAGCTGCATGCTGCTTTCCACTTTCAGCCTAGTTTCCCCCTCCTACCAATTGTTGTTTGAATAAGGATGAATTATGTTTTGAATGTTTTTGTAGCTAATGCTTACGGATTTCTACTGATGTTTCATGTGTTGGTTGGATAACTATTATGGGTTTTGGTATGTGAATCAAATTACGTAAATAGAAATGAAGGATAAATCCTATCATGCCACATTGGTGGTGAAATAAACAACATTATAATCGATGATGGATGAGATCCTCCTGTTTTATGTTACTACTAGTGTAATAGTTTCGTCTTTAGTGGTTAGAATTGACTTTTCAAACATGGCAAGTGGGTCTTACTAAGCCAAAAAAATTCTTAAAGTTTTTTTTGGGCGGAGTATCCGGAGAATATGGAGTTCAAGATAATATAAGCGCCACAAGTGCCACGCAGTATCTAGATTCATCGCCACGTAGTATCTAGATTTGTTCAACACTACATATTATAATATACTCTATGGTACAAGATGATATAAGGGCCACAAGTTTCACGTAGTGTCAAGATTCTTCCATTACTACATATTAATATGGACAAGGGGACTCATGATATGCCTAAAGGCCAAAGCATAGCAAACAGTTTTTCTCTCGATTTGGGCGTTGTTCCGAGCTCTAAAATGTCAATTAAACTATTCACTTCGGTAGACCTTGATGCCAAATCACGATTTTTTTCAGCAATGAAGGGTAAATACAATTTAAAAGCTACAACAACCCTATAAGCAATTCTTCAGCAATGAAGGGTAAATACAATTTAAAAGATAATACACAATCAGATTCTTTGTTCGCATAAAACTCTAAAGAATAAATGATTAAAATTTTTTTGAGCTCAGAACAAAACACCCGAATGGAAGCGACCGCAGCTTAGTGCAATTCACAGGGTTCAACATACAATTGAATTGATATCTCGGTGCAATACTCTTTGTAGTAGCGTTCCTTATCTATTCTATCGTATTAACAATCGAAATATGGTCGAAAGAAAAATCTCTATTTGCCTAGTTAATGAATCTCTTTACTATTATAATTGTTCTGGACCTATTAGACGAAATATGCGAGTTTGGTGTCGATATGCTATTGAGTAGTGATGAAGGTTCCGCTGATGGGTTCAAATCAATACGTTTGCATAAGAAATATTGGAATATGTTTCTCAATACCCTTCTCATCGATATTAGCGATTTCATAAGTACCATACCAAATCCCATTAATCGAATCACCCTCTCGAAAAATACAAGACATCTAAGTCATACAAGTAAAGAGATCTTTTCATTTCATTGATAACAAAAGGAAAAGACCTGGATGAAATTTTTTTGATAAAAAATGGAATCCTGGCTCCTGAACAGTCAATTCATTGAGATGACATAGACTTCTTGTTGTAGTTCTACACCTTTATGACATAAAAAGGGGTTGGTTCACTTCTATTGAGTCTGACTCATAATGATCATTTCTCAAACAATGACTCTGCCTTTCTAATGCTGGAACAACCAAGAGCAAGTTACTTACGATACTTAGTTGACATTCATAGAAAGTCGCTAATAAATTCTGTGAAGTATGAGTTCAATACATCATGTTTGGCAGAAAGACGGATATCCTTTGCTCATTATGAGACAATCATTTTTTCAAAAACTCACTTCACTCACAAACTATTTCTCTTTCTTTCCCTCTAAAAGTGAAGGTCATATCTCTCGATCATCGACAATTCAACCCATCGTCGCCGGTTTAAGGTATTTCACTCTTCTTTCTCATTTCTATTTTCCCCCCCAAAAAAAATTCATAATAGGAGGGAAGAAAGACACCGATTTTTTTCCAAAATTAAAAGAAGGAATCAATATATTTTTCCCAAAAAAAATGTAAATGAAAGGAAGTGCATGGAGAGAGAGAGAGAGAGAGAGTAAAATTGTAGTGGACCCTTTATTTTGGTTATGGACTAGAAGTGACCATTGTAAAACTCAACATTGTTAAGCATAGCAATCTCTTAAGTGAATAATCAAAAGCTAAGTGTCAACTTTTGATTATTATTTTTTGATTATACCACTGTGGATGACCTTATTACTCCTTTTTAGTTCTAGGGTTGCTATTATTATAAATAATTGTTATAAGCCTTAGGGCAGAGGAGTTGTTTATTGAATTAAAGAAAAATTGAGAGTCTTCATATTATTGTGTGTTCGAAGAGGGCTGGGAGTACATCTAGTTCATACATATTTGTGTTTGTGTTTCAAAGGGAGACCCTTTAACATAAGCAAGTTTTTGATCTCTTCTAGCAAATAATTTTGTAAAAGGAGGTTGTGCTGCATCAGTAACAACTGGTCTCATGTCAAATATCATCACGAACCGCTATAACCCACGATCGAAGTATACCACCAGTCGTACGAGTGGAATGGCTCAGTATAGATGGTGCGTAATTTCTTCACGGAGTTCCAAAAACCTAAGGACAATGTTCTCTTAAAATCATACTTGTAGTCTATTCTTTAAAACAACATGATTAAATGATGTGGTTAGGTAGGTATTGGAACAGTGAGAGAAAAATAGACTGTGTTCTGATCATGGATTTGCATGTAGAAATCTTTAGTGGGGAAAAGAAGCTGTAGGCATGAGAGAGTTAAAGTTTGAAGTTTCCAAAGTGCGATCAACTTTTGTAAGGTCAGTACATAAGCGGCCTTTTTCAATGCTTTTTATGTAGACCTCCCTCTTGTGAACAGTAAAATTGATCCCGCAAAAGCTAACCGTAATAACGGATATCGTCGGTAATTAAAAAAGAAAATTGATATTCATGCTCCCAAATTACTAATGGAGCTCCACGTAATAAGTGGAGCGCCATAAGTAATTTTGGGAGCGCGAATATCAATTTCCTTAAAAAAACATGAGATAGTGTACAAAGAATCAATTAGTACCCTATTTCTGTTAGTAGAAATTTCGATGTAAATTCAGATGAGAAGAGTTGGGAAACAAGAGATTGGTCCCCCTATAGCAACTGTGACCACTGACTTATAGCAATTGTGACCGCTGACTTTTCCTCCTGAGAATCCCAATGCCGCAATTCCCAGCCAAACAGGTCAAAATTCACCAAAATCATGGTGGAATTTCCCTCACCGAAAGCGTGGGATTTGAATTTCCTGATCCAGTTCACATATAAAACTCCCATAAGCTACTTCCATAAACGGCATGAATGAGACACCTTGTTACCATGTCTAAGCCAAGAATTCCTTCCCAATTCTTCACCACTAACAGGACATCAAAATCCACCACCTTTTTACTCCCTCTGCTCTTCTCCTTCCTGCTTGTTCTGTCTCATGGATCCTTCACAACTGCTGAAACCATAACCGTAAATATCGGTGCGGTTATCGATGTGGATTATCGGATTGGCAAAGAACAGAAAGTGGCCATGGAAATAGCAGTTGAGAATTTCAACAACACTTCAACACAGCACAAGCTATCCCTCCACTTCCAACCCCCTGGCAGAGACCCCCTCCAAGCTGCTTATGCTGGTTAGTTTTTTTTGTGTGGTGCAATACTTTCTAGTTATTTTTATGTTATTGATTTGGATGAAATTTCTTCTTAATTGCCTTTTTTTCGGTGGTATAATATGATTCAGTGACAGACTGGTAACAACAGTTTCTAAATAGTAGTATATGTCCATCCCAAATTAAGTGTCCCTTTTCACTATTTGGAAGGTATCAAAATATTGTCTATATCTTTTTATCTATAATTTTTGTTTCCATACAATATGGATGTTGTTTGATAAATCTCAATTAATTTTATTAAATAAATTTTTTTAAAATCATTATAAGTTGAAAATATATATATATATATATAATAAATTATATAATAAATTTTGTAAATGGCACGACTGCTAAAAAGGGACAATTATTTTTGGACAGAGGGAGTCATACATCGTTAATATATGCTAAACGAACCTAACTCAAGCACCTCAATATTATATGAGAGCTCGATTATTTGGGCTCAACTTGAGCTCTAGCTAGGATAAAGCTAAACGAGTCAAGCTTGAACTTCAAAACTCAGCTCAGCTTGTATGCTGCCTTACTTTTAATGGACCAATGTTCCTAAATGTAATGTAATCCAAACATACCATTAAAGGTTGACCTCGAACACTTCAAAGCTCAGCTTGTATGCTAACGTAATGTATTCCAAACATACCATCAAAGGTGGCTTTGGGCTAACTTTGTAGTTTCTTTTTGGCACTGTCTTTTTTCTTTGTATTTTTTTGTAATTTTTACTAAATTCGGATCAAGTTTCCACATCACGGTCCTTCATCTAGACGAGAAGAATCGGAAATGTATAAGAGATTATAAAAGTTCAATACTTTTGTCTCTAATTGTGTTTGCAGCAGAAGAGCTGATCAAAGAGAAGCAAGTCCAAGCACTCCTCGCCGCAACGACATGGCACCAATCAGCTCTACTCGCCGACGTCGGCACCCGAGCCCAAGTCCCCGTCCTCTCTCTCTCTGCTGCCGCCGTCACCCCGCCGCTAGCCCAGCTCCGGTGGCCATTCTTGGTCCAACTCGCCTCCAACGCCTTCCACCAAGTAAACTGCATTGCATCCATTCTAAAATCCTACAAGTGGAAAAGGGTCATCGCCATCTACGAAGACAACGCCTATGGCGGCGACTCCGGCATGCTCTCTCTCTTATCCGAATCACTCCAGAGCTCTGGTTCTGTTATTGAGCACAGTTTGGTTTTTCCACCACTTTCTTCTGTTTCTAACCCAGATGGGTTTGTCCGTGACGAGGTTGCAAAGTTGTTGGTGAAAAAATCAAGGGTCTTTATTGTTCTTCAATCTTCTTTGTCGTTAGCAACTCATTTGTTCAGAGAAGCTAATGGGTTAGGTTTAGTTGGGAGGGACTCTGTGTGGGTAGTCACAGAATCAGTTTCTAGTGTCCTGGATTCAGTTGACACTTCTGTGATTTCCACTATGCAAGGTGCTCTAGGAATTGACGGGGTTTATTCCGAGAGTGGAGAGTCTTTCGACAAGTTTAGAGGCAAATTCAAGGGAGTTTTCCGGGCGGAGTATCCGGAGGAGTTCAGTTACGAGCCTGGAATTCATGCTTTACGCGCGTATGATAGCGTTTACGCAATCGCACATGCCATAGAGAAAACGAGTAGTAGTAATAGGACTCAGAAAATGCTTCTCGAGAGCATTTTATCTAGCAATTTCACGGGTTTGAGCGGTGAGATACGGTTTGATGGCGGGGAGTTATTGCAACGAATTCCAGTTTTCAGAATCGTAAATGTGATCGGGAAGAGGTATAACGAGCTTGGTTTTTGGTCATCTGATCTTGGTTTCAGAGAGGGAAACACGAGTAGTTATGGTAGCAAGAGCATGGAAGCGTGGGGTGATTCGGTGCATTGGCCTGGAAAACTAAGAGGGGTACCAAAGGGATGGGTAATGCCTACGGTAGCAACGCCGTTGAGGATTGTGATCCCTGGAAATTCTTCTTTTGAGAAATTTGTGAAGGTGGTATGGAGCGACGCTTTAGGGAAGGGGTATTCTGCACCTTCCGGTTTCTGCATCGATGTTTTCCACGCCGCGTTAAGTGTTTTGCAGCGGAGTTATTCTATTCCCTATGAGTTTTATCCTAAGAACGATACATATGAAGCGCTGGTTGAGAGTGTCATCAACAAGGTATTGACCAATTCCATCCTTGGTTTTCTTTGCTCTTAAGTCTTATCTTCTTCTTGCGTTTGGATCTTGGATTTCTGCAGGAATTTACTGAAGAAAATGAAGAGGATAAGGAACCGAAAATCGTTCTGTTGGATTTTGTATCTTTTCTTTTCCCTCCATAAATTCTTCCAAGTATCCAACTACTGCTCCTATAGGGGCCACTCATGCTTAAAATTAGTGATAAATATGCATACGTACATTTAGATTGTCCATTGCAACATCCAATGAACGAATTGTTGGAAATTGTCCCACATCGGTTAATTACCACCTCGAAAACTAGTATATGAGTCTGGGCGGCCTCTCTTTTGATTACTAATTGGTTTTGAGTTGGATGCTTTAACACAAATCATGTATGGACCTTTGCTAGATTATTTTTTTAGGGTCATGAATATTTGAAAACTCATCTACATGTTTCTCAGGATGATATAGGCACCTACCAAACAACTCCCATTGATATTAAGATAAAAGAGAGCTTTTTAAGTCAATATTATCCACGAGAAACGTTTGAACACATTACAAGACAGTATAATTTTCCCTTGGAACTGTTCTTTCTTGAGATATTCTGACTTCTCTTCAATGACTTTTCTTCAGCTGAATTTTCTGAGATGTTTTGGTATAAATTTGAATTGGTCCACATGAGAAACAGTAGGCAATTAGAAGATGTCTTTGTTGCGTGCGTGCACCAATAAAACATGCCAAAAAAAAAATAATGATTAGCAATGCTATGTACCCTAACAGGAGAAATCAAATGGTCCAGATTCATTTGATTTCTCATTTCGGGGTACTGACTTATTGAAAAAAGATTCACAAGATATGGATCCAATAGTTTCGGGGGCTATACCCTGATGAGTATGTTGCGCACGAATTCTATGCATGTACATGTGTTCTGTAAGTGATTTCAAACGATGATATGATTGTTTCTTCCTTTCTTTTGTGCTAAATGCACATAATTCGTGCACAAAAAATGCGTAGACTACTCACAATGGTATGAGCATTTGTTTTGGGCTCAACCTGGAGAGTGTTCTGTGCACCTAGGTTTATTGCTTATAATTTCTAGTATTGATACGCTTGCTTCTTTCTTTCTTGCACGCCCTGAAGACCTACGATGCAGTTGTTGGTGATATAACAATACTGTTGAACCGATCAAGATACGTGGAATTCACACAGCCTTTTGCCGAGTCTGGGCTGTCGATGGTAGTTCCGGCAAAACCCGATGAGTCTCAGGCATGGATGTTCATGAAGCCATTCACTAAGGAAATGTGGACAGTGACTTTTCTAGTGATGGTCTACACCATGGTCATTGTTTGGTTCTTGGAACATCAATCCAATCCAGAATTCAGAGGCCCCTGGAAGGATCAGCTCAGCACTGCCCTGTGGTTCACCTTCTCTTCCCTTTTCTTTGCTCACAGTAAGCATGATGGACAAATAAAGCAAAACAACATTAATAAGTTTCAATAAACAGGAATTACATTTAGGGCTGTAAAATGAACCAAGCTTCTCTAATTTCTTTCGTCCGTACGTGTTTGTCTGGCTAAAAACTTTTTCCAAATCAACTCAATAATATCTCTAACATAGGAATTAGGAACATGTAAATTGCAAAGGGAAACTGACAGAATCTCATCTTTTGGCTCAGTTTGGAAAAGTTTTTATTTTTGTTTCCGATGTTTTTTGAAACAAGCACCATATATAATTTGTTTATAATTTCACGTGCTAAAATGACACCATACAGAAAATTTTCCAAACGAAGTGGAAATTAAGAGCTGTAAACAACCTGGGTTGAGCTCAGTAGTGGGTCGACAAGGATTGAAAGCATGACACGAGCTTTAAAAATGTACCATAAAAGTTTTGCTTCTCTCGTTTGAGGCGATTTCAAATAAGCTTTGGGGTAGAGAGATGTTAAGAAATAAAAATCTGACTGATCCTCGCGATTTAAAATTTCACTTTCCGGAACTATTTCGTTGGTAGGTTCAGTTGTGACATTTGAAACCAGCGATACAGGTGCAGCTTTGAAAAGAGGAACACAAAACAAAAAACGTGTGGTGACCATATTAATTTTTGTTTATTTGTTTTTTGGGCTGCCAAAAATATTTTCAAAACAAATGAAAATGCAATTTTTGTGTTTCTAGAATTTCTGTAAACTAGTGGAATTGATTATATATTTTGTAAACGCAGGAGAGAAGATTCAGAGCAACTACACAAAAGTGGTGGTGGTGGTGTGGCTCTTTGTTGTGTTTGTGGTGACTTCAAGCTACACAGCCAGTCTCACTTCCATGCTCACTGTCCCACGTCTGCAGCCGACGGTGACGGACATCGAGTGGCTGAGGAGGAGCAATGCCACAGTCGGCTGCGATGGTGATTCGTTTGTGAAGGATTACCTGAGGAATGTACTTCATTTCGAAAACATAATTGAAGTTGGGAACCAAGAAAATTACCCCAAGAAGTTCAAGAGTGGCAAAATCACAGCAGCATTTCTTGAACTACCATATGAAAAAGTTTTCCTCAAGGAGTACTGTGACGAGTACACTGCCACTGGACCAGTCTACAGATTTGGTGGATTTGGCTTTGTGAGTACTCACTTGAACTCTTCCCTCTCTAGCTTTTGGTTGCCTTGAAAATGAAATTCAAGGCAAAAAATACATTGTGATGGGGCAGTCTTCCTTAATGAACAACACTAATTTCCAATGGTCATATAGTGTGTTCTTGGATTTGAGATAGAGCAATTGTTAACAAGTCTTAATGCTATTCATGCAGGCATTCCAGAAAGGTTCTCCAATAGCCACCGATTTCTCTGAAGCCATTCTGACCATATCAGAAAATGGAGACCTAAAAAGGTTGGAGGAAAGGTGGTTCAACCAGTTAACAAGTTGTTCGAACTACAACTCCACCACCACAGAAGTTGATAGCCTAGGCCTCCAAAGCTTCTGGGGCCTATACCTCATCTCAGGCGCCACTTCCACCCTCTGTTTTCTGTTTTTCCTCGTTCGTGTAATCAAGAAATATTGCAATAGCTTTCGAGAAAATCCAGGGACAATGACTCCAAGTAGAAAGGGAGCTTGGAACAGAATGGCGAGATTTGTGCGGTTTTTGCGGAACGGAGGAATTAGGTCTCCGGCAAAAGCTCCAAGCATTGGTCGGACACGGAATCTACGTGTAAGGGACTCTATGAAGTGGGAATTGGTTAGCCCTTCGGAAATTTCAGATGACCATTTACAGGGCCCAAGACCACCTGAAATTGAAATTCCCACAAGGAGTGAATAATTTCTAGTGCCTGGAATCTGGATGAAGACTGGAAGGACTATGGAAACCGTAGAAAGATTAATTATTTCTGAGGTTTATAGGTATTGTTGATAGCATACGGAATTGTTGAACTAAGTATAAAACTGTATATACCTTGCTGATATTGTCGGTGTGATATATAGATTGTACCTTACGTAATGATATACAAGGATTTTTTTGTACAGAATTTCCGTACAAGATAATGTACCCTTTCATGGTCCATTCATTCAAAAGAACATCCTTAACTAGTCTAGGTAATGGATCGATCTAAGAGGAAAATCGGAAGTTGGGAAACCAAACCAAACAATACAAAAATTTATGACCCCAAAGCCTAGCATCCATTAAGCCCTCCACTTTTCCAGCAGGCATAATGTATGCTTCAGTCGCAATTGTCTAAATTAAATAGATCACTGTTTCTCGGCAGTTGCTGATTTGGAATGCACATTGCACTTGGGTGCCAACCTGATCTGACTTCAACATCCGGTAGTTCATTTAATTGGACACAATGGGTATCTCATCAACATAAAAAAAAATCGTAATTGTCAAATACTTGATCCGCACATTTATCTTGAAAATAATTGGGAATCAGAATGTGTTTGAATCAAGTTTTTGATGGATTTTCAGTGGACGAGGCAAACATTGTGTCCTATAAAATGAATAGCTCGAATCATTCAAGTAAGATCTGGGTGAGACCCACGCACCCAGACTACACGGTGCAGCTGGTTTGGCAACTGCCTAGAAGCCGTGTCTATTAACTCAAGTTTTTCAAGGAAGCCCATTCAATTACACAAGCCACCCAAGAAGGAAGAAATTCTTGCTCCACAATCCAAAAAAAAATCTGCCAACTGTATCAAAATTTGTTAAAAGTATACAAGACATACTAATAATCAATTTATCCCACTATTCTTTGCTCGTATCCTTCTGGTTAAAAACTCATACAAATCCTCACCTTTTGTCAATCTGGTTTTGAACCAAAGCTTTACCAGTATCCTTCTGGTTAAAAACTCGTACAAATCCTCACCTTTTGTCAATCTGGATTTGAACCAAAGCTTACCGGTAGCCTCTTCCTCTACCACGCCCACCCCAACCCCGGCCTCTGCCTCTCATACCACTTCTTCCTCCATATGATGCACCTTCAAATGCCCTGTTAACAAGCTGGTTCTGTGAACCACCGGCTCCACGACCCTTTTTTGATGCATTGTCATTTGAACCATTAGCAGGATTTGCAGGACGTTTCCCTCTGCATAGAAATAAAAGAATATTAATAGTGCAACAACAATAATAAATTGAGAAAATAGGAACGCTGACAATACAATATAATTCAAATAAAAATGTGCAGTCCTTTTGCTATCAAGCTTCATTATTTTGTTCTTTTACTCTTATTCATCTTCAGGAAGAGGGGCTGTTCGGGATGAGAATAAATGGTTTTCAGCATGACTGCTTAACTATTTTTTCCCAGAAAAAGACGTAACATACCCAGCTGCAGTAGTGGCTGAAGGTGGCAAGACTTTCGGTATTTCTTTCCAAGAAAGGTTGATTCTCTTATCACCAATGAATGAAGGTGATTTTGAATGCAAAGGCTGAGTTTCAGACATCATACAAAAAATCAGTTCCAAGCACATGAACATTTCACAAGAAAAAATAAATAAATTGCTTTTCAGACCTGGGTCATTGCCAAAATGTTATTGCAGGTTCGCAGTCCAGTGGTAGTATTCTGTTTTTGTGCTTTCTGCAAATAGATTATACAGGACGTCTATGTCAGTTACTTGTTAATAAGCTTAAAACTTTACAACAGACTAAGCAACCTATGCACTCACAATGCTAGCTTTTGCTTCATCAGATTTAGCAGAAGCCATTGCTTTGTTGTGCTCAGCCATACCCTGAGTTAATTTCTTGATAGTAGCCCTAGCTAACTCTTCAACGCTACTTAACCTGTCCCACCAGCACATTTACAAATGTTAACTAATATCTCCAAATGCAAATAAAAACTATTGGAAATCCATGGTAGCAACGAGGAGTTATATAGAAAATAACCCAGAAGTGGTGCCTTGTTAGAAACGAAAAAAAGTTTTCAACTGCATTTAATCTTTGTTGCCATTTGCTGCATGAGTTGGTTACAAACATGTGCATGTTCTTAAGAATAACAAAAAAATGTTGAACGTACTGTTAGTTAGGTCTCATAACCCCATTCACCCGTCACTCCATGTACTGGCTAGTAGACATTGTGACACTGAATGGATCGAGACAGGCCCATCCTTGTACCGACTGATTATAGACAACCCAAAAGGTAGAGATGATTCCACTTGGATAGAAGGAATACTAACTTCTGCTTCCCTTTTGCCTCAACCATCCGATATAAACACCGTAGCCTTACCGTTAATTTGCAAAATTAAAATCACACGATGATGTCCAACAACTGACGTTGCGCATTAGAAAGACCACTGATAACTTCAAACACGTTGCGCATTAGAAAGACCACTGATAACTTCAAACACGATCATCGATGAGTCTTCAATCATGCAAGATGAAGAGACCAATGGCGACAATATTTCGGAGTCGACCATAACCACCACAGATTCCTTCTCGGTTCACAATGATAACTCCTTCCCAATAAAACCACCATGAAAGTTTGGGAAGGTGAGAAACACCGCCAACTAGCAAGGATGGAGCGGAGGAATTGGAACCAAACCTACCTCCAGTCCTTTACTATCCAAATTCAGGCACCCAAGAGTTTTAAGTTCATTGCACTGGGCCAGGAATTTCGCTGCATACTGGAGCTGTACCAAACCAACCCCAAGTTGTGCTTTATGTTTTTTTCTCAAACCCACCCATAGTTTAAAAATCACCTGAACTTTGCTAAGTTATGTCATTATCCTTCACAGAAGAAATCCATTGACATCCAAACTGGGGTCATTGAAGTCCTAAAGAACTTGTGAATGCGGTATCAGTAGTTCTCCCAAGTTTCAGTGCCTCCCCGTGCAAGCAGACACACGAGTCATTATTGTTGCCCAAAGAACTATGAGATATCTGAATGCAATATTACTAAACATTGCAGCAGAAACACATCAATGGTAGGTAGAATAACGAAAGTTTTATTGGTGATAGATCCCGACGTGGAGTGAGGAATAAGGGAAGAGAGACCCAGCATATGATAGAAAATGTGAATACCAAAAATTTTGTATCATCCAAGGTTTAAGGTATCACAAAGACAAAAGGCTGCGGAGTAACATGGGTCAAGAGGAGAAGAAGATCATACTTTGAATCACACAATGGACCTGAAATGCCAGATAGCATTCAGCCAACAACCAAACCACCCCAAGTAGCCCAAATAGAAGGCTTCACTTTGTTACCTGTGTGTGTTACCACCAGTCGCACCGTTTGGCCTAGTCAAAGCAAGAGCCGAGAACACGCTAGTAATATGTGCAAGATTACCATGCTGCATTACATATCAGTAGATCACTATGAATAACCCTTTAAAAGCCGACCATGATAGCTTGATCACGAATTAATCTTGGGATACCACATATTCCCCTGCCCATTTATTTTCCATCTGGAGCATCTTTGCATATCTTGCTCTCATTGGGAGTTTGATACAGAAACCTCCAAACTGCGCTACCTTCCTAGCATGATAGACTTAACATGTATTCCAGGAACATGTATGTATCTTAGCTGACCGGTGGATTCAGTTCCAGGTCTCAAGAAACTTAATGGACTGAAACCAGGGAAGCAGATTGTGAAAGTGCCATGGCACAGGTCTTCTATTTAAGCGCATTGACGGCAACAGTAACATGAGCATGATAGACACACTCGCCTGTTTCCAGTTGTACCTGAAATTCTGAATCTAGTACACCAGCCGAAGAAAGTTCTTTGCAAATTATTAATATTAGAAACACGAATTTTCAAAATTTTCATTTGAATAGGACAGGAGATCCAGATATGGAAAGCAACACACATTTAAATGTGCACCTGTGCCCATCCCCTTATCACAAACCATATGACCGGCTCATTATCCATCACAGGTCCGCAACTTTATGTTTGGTCTTTCAGTAACATATTACGACTAACTTGTGATGAGGATGAAGCGGATGATCTCATCCATCCAAAATTTGTAAAATTTTCAGTTAATACACCTCAAAAACATGTACTGAATTGGGACCTTCCATGGAAAACTAGAAGGCTAAACATCATATTTTCTAGCTCTTGATTTTTCCTAATCCCACATAATTATTATATCTCACTCAATGGGATGAAATTGGCGAATTGAGCAGGAAGATATTGTAATAGCAATCATTTCAGCAGGTGAAAATGATAAGTGCAATTTTCAAGTTTCGAAGAGTGCAGTGTTGACCTAGATTTTAAGTATCAAGAAATTGTAGTGTGAATTAGATCACCGCTGTGTACCCCAGAGTTTTTAATTTGATGTCCTTTAATTGAGCGCACAAGATAACAACAGTGATGAAGGATGGTAAATTAATAAGAGACGTAGGGTCAAAGTCGTCAAACACTCCGACTACAATAGGCGTTCAAAGGAATACTGAATCCAATCCTCTTCCACTATGGAAAACATTGGCCATGCTCAAATTGATTTACATAGAGTCACCACATGTTTAGTTGTCTCAGCCGAGAGCGAGAGCATGAACTGAAGTGAGGGACCTTAGTTGTAGGAATCGCCCAAACAGACGGCATTTCTCACTCAGAAACGCGATTCCGCGTTTCACAATCGGGAGCATGTTCCCCTTGAGATGGAATCGCGCTCCGACAGGAGATGGGAGCTTACAGGGGAGAGAGAGAGAGTCAGAGACATACCAGAGAAAGGGAGACCTCTAGTGTTGATCTAGGGTTTGAAACGACTTGACTCTAGGAGTAATCGACTGATGTGTACTAGATTTTTAAGTTTTGAAGGGTTAATTACATTATAACCCAAATATTTTGAGTCCTACCATGTTAAACCCCCCAAAAATAAAAACATTACAGCTATGGGAAGTACCAAAAATAAAATATAAAAGATATTTTGGTATTATTAGCTTCTGGGTACCTCCACTCCCCCGCTCCCGCCCCCGCTTCGTGCAACTAAGTGAGGGACACTGAGAAGTACAAATGCGTGTTGGCCAAGAAGGCAAGAATGGTGTTTAGAAAGGAGAAGAGAGAAAGATGCATACGAAATCAGAGGACAGTGAAACAAAAAATGAATATTCTTATGCTCGTAACTCCCAAGTAGTGCTTCATCATGGGACACAACCCAAGACATCATTTGGTTGTTACTATGGATTGCTCCTACCCCATCTTGTGACCTCACCTTTGTGTGGGTCCTCACTACTATAGTAGATCTCACACATATGGGGATGGACAGATGGGATGGGGCATGCCTGGAGGGAAAACCTACTTTCCCTCCCGCAGCAGGCAACAACACGTGGAGGAAGACGAACAGGATCTCATGCATGGCAACTGTTTGAAGTGCATGTTTTCTTTTCCTTTCATGATTATAATTTTCTTATAGTAAGTTGAGGCAACACAAACTTGAGTCTTCAGTTATAGGTATGCGACCTAAACCGATGGGGTGTCCTCACAGATGGTACATCTAAAAGCATGAAGACATTGAGGAGGTAAAATGTAACCATCACCTCTCAGTGAAATCTTTGTTAAACTCTGAGAAATCTTCCCCAAGCCTATCTGATGGTTGGCCAGTCACTATCTTGAACCCACATAAACTATTAGTGGCATTTGGAGCCTGCACAATCAATAAGAAAAATTAGACATTCAACAGTAAAGACATGCATGAGATACAGATGGAGAGGACTGTGCAGTAATAACAACTTACCTTGCTTGCTAAATGGTGAAAAGTGTACAGCAAGCACTCCACATAAGTAAAGTTAGTTTCTTCACCAGATTTTCTCCGAGGCATGTATTTCTGAGAAGCAAAAGTCAATAAGGCAAAGTGTTCAATAAAATGTACAAATCTGTTGGCAAAAAGGTTACATATTTCCCAAAACTAGCATCAGACCAACAAGAAAAACGAAAAAGCAATGAAACATGAAGACAGTAAATTCTGATGAGAAGAGATCAATGACATAATGACTCATTTGTTTCAGACGAAGTAATGACTCAGAAGAGATCAATGACATAATGATGAAGAAACAACACAAGAAGAAGAAGAGATCAATGACATAATGACTCAGAAGAGATCAATGACATAATGAAGAAGAAGAAGAAGAAGAAGACACACAACTTCTAATAGGGCCTACCTTATAGACGACATAGTTACATAGGTATTACTATACATAATCATTTTAAGAGCTAAACGAACAAAAAAGCACTATGCACTTCATTCTTGAGCTTTCTACAATCCATACAGTACATCTAAGAAAAGGGAGCACCTTTAAGAGCTGAACAACAGAGGAGAAGAAGAAGAAGAAGAAGAAACAACACCACAACTTCTAACAGGGCCTACCTTATAGACGACGTAGTTACATAGGTATTATTATACATAATCATTTTAAGAGCTAAACGAACGAAAGAGCACTATGCACATCATTCTTGAGCTTTCTACAATCCACACAGCACATCTAAGAAAAAGGAGCACCTTTAAGAGCTGAACAACAGAGGGAAGAATCTGACGTGAATCCTGTGGAGTCGTGTAAGGTGCGCTTTCTGCAAGGTTTTTGAGCAAGTCAACTTTGCGTTCTTCTGGAAGCTGAGAGGTAAAAAAAATGGATAGCACAAGTTGGATCAGTAACCCATAGTTAGTTATCTGATACCACCCAATTTAAGATGATTAAGGCATTGTTAGCACAAATTTATGACCAACAAAATCTTTATATCAAGAACTCCTACAAGTTCTACAAATTTCCAAGAAACATAATTCTTGATAGTCAGCATGGCTAACTTGCACAAGTAAACAAAACAGGCTTGGAGCATAAGCAGAAGTGTACACAAAATGGAAGTGAGTGTTTTCATCCCTATAAGTAGGGGTGGGCATGCCTGACACGAAAAACAAATAAATTCATATAATTGAGCTAAAAATAAACATTTTTTTATGGGTAATTCTATACATTGGACATTAGTTTGATGAACTTTCAACTAAAAATAATAAAAATTTGGCGAAAAATAGGACTTTTTGACATGACAACACAACCCGAAAATGACACGACCCGAACATGACATGAAAGATTTGATAAGTAGAAAAATGTTGTGGGATTTCATAAATAAGATTTTGATATATAACACGAAATTACCTATTACCCACCCCTCTATAAGCATCTCAGGACCAAACTAACTAGTTTGTGCCATGTGTTAATTTTTGGTGATTGATACCAGGTATACAATCTTCAAACTTAGACCCAAGGTGATAACAGGAAAGAAAATATTACTAGAAACTAAATGATCTGCACATGGGCCCTGAGCCAAGTTGTTTTACATGCAGGAAATCAAATTGATTTCCTTTCTCCCAGTTCAGAAGAAACGGGTCAGCAAGGACAACTTAATATTTCTCGCAGATTAGAATTAAAGGTGAGGGAAAAGACAAACACTTAAACCACAATTTCCCCTCGAAACCAAATATGTTAAATTCTTAATATATGCCAGTAACCATTTGGGATTTGACATTTATATTGTGCCAAATCAGTGACCCAAACATATAGATCAGAAGTACAAATGCATATGAAAATAATCTGCTGGGTTTGACTCCATCCACAAAATTGTTCTGAATAAGTATGCTACTACTGTACATTCATCCATGCATGAGCATAGATTTTCTGACCTCATAACACATTAGCTGAATCAGTGACTCAGAAGAATTCAGCACTCGTATAAGATTACATGCACTTAGGTTAGTGCGCACACTACCAGCAATAAGATTTTAAAAAAGGCCAATGGATTGCCTTCCGTTTTAAGTTTCCCTTGGCACAAAAGGATTGGAGGAAAAAAAATTACAAAAATGGAGAGATTTTCCAAAATGAGCAAATATCAACAGCTATTGGAGCACATGATCACGTAAAGCGTGCAATAAAGAAGAAAGAAGAATTGAAGTGGAGAAAGTAAGAAAGAAGCAAGATGTCAGAAGCATTGAAGATATCTAAGTTTTGACCTTCGTCATTTCGCTAAAAACCAAGGGAGATGCCCCGACTGTCACCTCCAAACATGGGCACTAAATACAAGATACTCAAAACACACATTAAACAAAGGCAAATATCTTAATCACATACTAACAAGAACATGGAGGGTTGGATGTTACCTCATCAAAAACAGGCAAAATGTGCTTGTTCAAATAATTGAGAAACTTGCTAGGCGATGCGCCTCGCTGTGTGCAAAACAAGGTTCAGTATAGTATAAAGACACAACATTTAGATATAAAAGGGAAAGCCAATATCAACAGAGATCATACCACAAAAAAAGGAAGAGCCATGAATAGGCAGGATATCAATCGATCGATGTGGTCACCATCTGAAACCTGCATATTGAAATCCATTTCAGTAAACACTGGATACCATAGCAACCACAACATGACAAGGAACTCATGCACAGGAAGTCTATGAGATCACACTCAAACTACAGACCCTCTGAACAGCAAGAATGGGTTCTCTATATCCTCATCGCTAAAAAATGACATCAATAAAGAGAATTAAAGAAAGAAGCCATGTATAAGCTATTACCCAGGAGGTCAACAAACCACCACCTAAACTCTAAAAGGGCTACACAACAATATCGTTTCTTTCCTTGGTGAGAAACTAAAAGTACATGCATCTGTAGTGAACCCACATTGTCTACCATAGTAAAATGGGAAGCATCCATAGTACAAGCCATCACCCAGAGTTCGACATAACCACCACCCAAGCTCTGAAAGCGGTTTATTCGCCACTAATAAACTTTAATTACGTACATCTGACACTTGAAGTGAACCTAAATAGTCTACAAGAGGAGAAAACCTGTCAAAACCAAAAGGACAATATTTCAAGAAAATCAACTAGCCTCTAGGTACAACCAATTGAACGAAGCCACCCTGTTACACGTACATCTCTACTTACACTTGATCTCAGCATCATCCCAAAAACTATTAATAGAAGAAGTAGATAGATAAATTATAAGGCAGCACATCTAAATATCCATCATAAATCCAAACAGTTATATCATCTCATCTGCCCTCTTGCATAAACAAAAGACATTCAAAGGCATCACTAATCACCAGTTGTTAATGGCTTTTCCAAAGACTCAATCTCCACAAAAGTTACATTTGGATGGAATCTTAGTACTCCAACCCCCTTAACATCCACTGGAAACGGCAAAAAACAGTTTACAGCAGAATCCTAATATATATATTCCTAGCCCCGATATATATCGGGGCGGTTCCGGGGACCCCTAAAAAAACCCCCCTAAGTTCCCGATCAAATTTTGATGATCCGAGCCGCTCAATGTAATCAGAACGTGATTTTTAAGGGTACTCTCAAGAAATCAGCAAAAAAACTGACCGGGAAGGACTTCATCCGAACAGTTTTTTATTGAACTTTATCGAACAGTTCAATAAAAAACTGCTCAAATCAAGCCCTTCCCGGTTATTTTTTTTGCCAATTTCTCGCGGGCACTCTTAAAATCACGTTCTAAACACATTGGGCAGCTCGGATCATCAAAATTTGATCGGGAACTATGAGATTAAGATTTGAGGGTTTTTTTAGGGGTCCCAGGAACTGCCCCGATATATATATATATACACACAACTGAAAATATGGTATCCAAAGCTTCTAGTGGTTCAAATAAATCTGGCACAGTTGCGTCTTATCTGATTGAACAAATTATTTACGGGTTAACATACAGACAAAAAGCAGAGCAAATAAACCCAGTTGTAACTTGTCCACAAACGTTCAATCAGACTGTAAATGAACTTGGAGTTAACATTTATAATGAAGGAACCCTTGGGTGATCCTTAACTGTTCTCCATAAGATCCATCTTAGATCTTAGTAACATCAAAGTTAGATTACCAGCTAGTTAGCAGAGTGCCATTTTGTACTCAACGATGAAATAACCAAATTCCCGAACTTAAGAAAACGAAACAACACTCACATTGAACTGTGCATCTAGATCAGCTTGCCCTTCAATAATTTCAACAAGTTCTTGCACACGCTCTGGAGGAGCTTTCTCTCCAAATAAGCTCAAACTTTTTAAGAAATCTATGAACATTTTAAATTCTGCTCCCGTCACGTCTTGCAAACTCTGCAATAGCAGTCAATCAAATATCATGTCTCTATTATGGAAGTACAATCACTTGATATGCAACACATCATAGTCAGCGACCTAGAAGAACTAATGAGAAACACAATAGCGATCCACTAAATTAAGGAAAACAAAATCATAAGCTCACCTTCTTTATCAAATCAGTAATATGCCTCTCCATTTGCTCCTGAGGTTTCAATAGCTCAGCTTTTAGAGGAAAAACCTGCAGCAAAATTGTTCAATCATCCTTGACAACTGAACGGCAAATGATGTAATATGACGATAACCGAGTTGATTTCTCACCTTATCTCTGACAAAACATAGAGTCCGCTCACGAAGATTTTCACGCAAATTTTCATCTGTGTTTGGCTCATCAACACTCTCAATGTGCTTAAATAAGGCAGTCAAAGATGCTGCAAAACAAGGCCATTATTGTACTTTCTGACAGAATAAGAAGCAAAACAATGATTCACGAATCTTAACCGAATAAAAAGGCACTTTCAAACCAAAGCAAAAAACGTTTCGTCTCCCAATCAACCTTATTTCAAGTAATGAAAATGTACAACTCAAAAAGTGCCAGGAGGGGTGCAACCTTTGTATAAAAACTACAGCGAATTGAAAGGCTCAACACCAAAGTTGAGCTCACCAATGAAATCTACAAGGAGGATTAACAGATAAATTCTCTGACAAAATAAAAGCTAAGCAAAAAGCTCAAAATATAGCTTCTAGACATCTGAATGATACCCCTAAAAACATTTGCCTATTTCTGTCATCCACAAGTATCACATAATGCTCATATGTGCTTTATCCAAGCATGTTTTTCCATTTGCAGTTGTGCGGCTTGTGCCCCAAATGAAATGATGGTTGGCTAGAAGAATCTCGAAAGACAGTCGAGACGACGATACCAAATCCCAAAACACTCACCACACAATGACGAAGCAAATGCTTCACAGACTCTAGCTCTTTAGTCTTTAGTACACATACAACATCTGCTAGCCATCTGTAAACCCTCAACTTCCCAGATTTTATAATCAAATATTCAAATCCACACAAAAACACACAACCTTCCAAGGAGCACTCGTTTCCCAATGCTCTTCCAAGGAAAAGAACATCCCCGCCCATCCAATGATGGTATGAAAAGATCTGACAGAGAAAACTCCATTCCATGCTTCCACCTCAAACATGCGCCAATGCCCTAGAGAAGATCATAAGAACTCAATTACTACCTCCCACTCTCAAACATGCGATGCTCTAGAATCTAAAGGCTCTGAATGATCCTCGCCCATTCATCCTGCGATAGTCCACCACCAAAGCCTTCACGTAGGTTGCTAAACATTGAAAGAGGAACATCCTAAATCATGCCCAAAATGACTTACTGCCATCACCAATCTCAAGTATGCCACGGTTGATAAAATCAGTCTGAATTTTACTGCCATCTCCAAGCTCAAGTATGCCGTGGCTACTAAAATCAGACCACCTATTTCTAATAGTAATAGACAACCAACCCAAGTGGACATCAGAACTCTCCTTAGAAGTCCGCCCTTTCATCTCCCCTCAAGACTTGCAGTCAATCACTCCCCTCCACAAACGGCCACCCTCCTCAACCCAACCCAAAAGCCATTTACCCGTCAATCCTTGGTAGAACTGGTGAAATGGCTTGATACGCAAGCCCTCAACCACTATCAATGTACACACTACAGACATTCCAATTGACAAGATGATTTTTAAATTCGCATGCCAAGCCTATCCACAAAAAGTTCCATCATAACTGATCCAATGGCTCCACCAGTGCCATAGGGAAAAGGGACATAGTTGGGAGAGAGACTAGACAAAAGAGCTTTTGAAAAATGTGACTTTGCCACCCCATCAAGAATTATTTTTGCTTCCACCAAATAAGTCACTTAAGCCGCTCGATTGCCTGCCCCACACCACCTTAGCCTTGAAAGAAGAGCCAAGGTGTGGAGACTGGAGCCAAATACATAGTGGGCAGAGAACCTACTAGAAAGCCTAAGAATCAGCCAGCTCCTGCGCATTTGGAACCTCTCCCAAAACAAAATATCTTGGCCTTCCACAAATCTTCCAAGCCCAGGAAGCATATTGAGGAGAAGTATCCTTAGATTCTCAACTCTGCTTTTTTCTTTTTGAGATGTACTTGTGCTTTGCTGCATATTGCATGTGCATTTTATGCATTATAGAACAAGAGCAAGCATGACACAATCCAAATATATAGCACTACAAATGCACTGTAGATTACTAGAAGAACGACAATCATGCTCTACAGGAATTGGCATTATAAATACCTTCATGCAATCAATGGCACCCTTTCAGAAAATAACCAGGATTGTTTGAAATGTTCAGGATACAAACCATCGAACATGATACAAACCAACTAACTTGAAGGGGCAAAACAATTACCTTTCACATCCTGCCTCAATAACGACAACAGGGCTTTGTGCACTGCATCACGCTCCACATTTTCTTCTGCAAGTGTCAACAAAACTAGAATTAGATGTGAACATAGAACAGTTCATGTCATCGACAGCATAGCCTGAAACACTAAATTTACCAGCTGTAAGGAGTTGTGCGAGAATGTCTATGATTTTAGAAAGGTGCTCTGGTGTATCCTTGCAAAAAAGAGGAAGACCACGAATTGCCTGCACCCTAACCTGTAAATTTTTATGAGCCACAAAACTTCAAGGCTGAAATAAGGAAAAATACACAATATACGTACAATAACAGAACAATGTAACTAGTGTCAATTTCTATAGCATTGTTCAGCAAAGAGTTACGTGATTTAGCCATCCTCCATTGATTAATCAGGTACAATCCTCATAACTGCATGTATCACTACATTGAAAAGCTCAAACCAAGGGGTACCTTAAGCTTGTAACAAATTAACTATACCACTAATCTCCTTGAAACTGATCTCCTGACGAATGGATGGTAAGCTCAAATATTTGAATAATGAAAAGCATCAAAAGGTAAATACTGATCCTTTTCCCTTCAAAATTTGGATAACACTGAACAAAAGGAGTACATAACAATTTTTTAGTAAAATGAATTTTCAGAAGACCAGTGTAATGAGATGCAAAACCACCATGACACGTGCTTCCATGCATGCATATGTATGGATGTCAATCATATGTTGTTGCTTCAACAATAATTACCAAAATTGCGTTTGAAACCCTAAATTCAGAGTTGGCACTATGGCTCCAAACCGGATGATATGCCCCAAGACATGGAGTATGCAGAACTTAAAAAAACAATAAGCAAAATAGAAAAACTAAAAACTATAAGCGAAAAAAATGGCCACATGATTCTCTTTCTCAAAATCGCATTGCTTAATGCATCTGTCAAAATTGAATAGAGTCAATCATGTCCATGGCACCATCCTGATGACATTAAATAAGTATTTCGCTTCTTCCCTTTCGAGTTATCAGCTAAACAAGCACTTTCAAGTCATATCAAGTATCAACGAACACATCAATAGGAGAATTGGCATTGATGTGGATAAACCATCTTCAATAGCCTCCACTCATCGGGTTTTTCAAACAGCGTCAGTATTAACTTGCACAAACACATTCACTTTCGCCTAATTTTTAACAGTATCGTCCATCTACTATTTCAACACCCACTTTAGCTACAATCTAATTCAACGTATCGTGTTTAACACCCTAAGTTATAACATGTAACCAACAGTCCTAGAGGCCGTGATAAGTAGGCACAGAATTCAATGAGACCATATCAAACTACATTCATGCCCAATAAAAATGATAAGATCAATTTATAATGCCTCAATTTTCTGACTAGGAAGATAATTGTCGTTTTGGCAGTCTCTAGAAGGAAACTCAAGCATCCACAATAACAAAGCCAAGTTACGCAATCACAAAGAGAGAAACTGACCCCAAGCTCATCCGCCTCGCACAAATCGATATGCGAATCGACAGCCAAGTCTGAGAGTTCAGGGAAGAACTTAAAGAATCTGGGAATGAGCTGGGCAGCTAACTGCATCGCCTTGATGCTGTCGCTGCCGGCCGCCTTAATTATACTCCGGTAGTCCTCCACATGCTGCAATCAAAAGCATTCCAATTTCCACAAAATTACAAACAACAAAAGCACTAAATTCTTCTTAAACTTTCGTTTTGGTTTTGTTGTTCATCTTTTCTAAATTTGCATTAGATTTACGCCATACTTCTATACATTAATCATTTGTCTTCGACAAGAGGAGAGGAGAGGAGTCTAAAGTGTAAAAATCATGACCAAAAGAAAAGAAATTCAATAAAGACGTATTCTTGTTTTAGTGTATGAACAAATTTCAACTCCGGTTCACATCTCTATACTTTTTTCTGATTGCTCTCGTCAAGACACGCGGTTAATTCTAGAAAATATAAACGAAAGGCTGAACACAAGTTTCGGAAAAGTAAAAAAAAGGGTTCAAAATATTAGGGAGAGAGGGGCCTGAATATCAGTAACGAAACCCTAGAAATTGGACAGAGTCGTAAATAGAAGTGGGAAAATTGGGGAATTCAGGGGACCTGGGACTTGTCTTTGGCCTCGCTGAGACGCTCGCCGTACTCGTAGAGCTTCTCGATGCCAGCTGCGTCGTCGGTCATGGCGATTTGGAGATGACGATCGGCAACTTCTCACTAGAGCCAGCACTGTGTGTGAATATACGAAGTAGAGAGATACAGAAGAGAGAGGATTTGGTCGTGGAAGATGGTGTCCTGTTCAATGCGGCTCGACTGGTGAGGGTTGTGTTTAAGTGGTGTAGTTGTGGTAATTTGAGAGAGAGAACCGACTTCAGGGAATTTAAAATTGCAAAAATTGTAGGGTATTTTGGCCAATTGACCCTTTCTGTTTTTTTTTGGTCTTTATTTAAATTCTTTGGTCTTGGTTGGTTTCGCATCCGATCTCAACTAGATTGAAGATAATCAGCATATTTCCTAAATTGCCTCATTGAAACTTTGCCAAGTAAAAACCCGATGAAATAAAATCTTAGACCAAAAAAAGAGTACAAACTTTGCCAAGTATGACGAATTTTTAAGCTGACGCATCCCAATATTATGAATCAACTCCTTGAAGGTTGCATTTAGTGATGCCTTGAAGGTTGCATTTAGTGATGCCTTGGTGAATAACTTTTTCTTCTTCTATAAAAGATACCTATTTGTTTTCTTAAATTTTTCTTCAACTCAAGGAAACTTATAAAAGTACAACTCCACTTCTATTAGCTAAAATATGGCATGATTTTGTCAAAGGTACTGTTGGGAGTTTGAACGATACATTGATCCGCCCTTGCATGCTCAAGGTTAAATCTGTTAGGGAGTAACTATTAAAGCCCAAATCACATCACTTAGACTTAATTCAAACTAAATGAACAACCACTTAAAACCTAATCCGGTAAATAGTAAGACATTCAATAAAATACTCAGAACTAATGTTTAAACGATATGAGACTTAACACTCACACATGCTCTAATAAAGATAGTCGGAGTGTTAGCAACACACCAGAGCTCTCAATTACTTGCTTCAAAAAGGAAAAGAGTCTCACCAGCACGCAAACTCAATGGGACAAGACAAAATCAGAAATGAGCACAATTTACAAAACTAGATTTTTTTGGCAGCAGGTCATTCTGAAGCCCCACACCACCCCCACCAAACCCAACCACCACCACCCCCCCCCCCACACACACACACACACAGAGCTTACGCCCATCTCCAGTTGCTAGACGTCCAGTCCAATGATTTCTCCACAGGAGATTGGTCTTTGTGATAGAAGGTACAAAATTGGGCTGACCAGTGACTCGAGAAACAGAATCCAACAAGAAATTAGAACCCTATAATCCCCTCAAAGCATATCACTTGAACAAACAAGCACAAACGCTCAAGATACATGAAATTTGATGATTTAACTTCACTTGATGAAAGTTGCACAATCCTGAATGTATTTCATAAAGGCATTGCAAGCAGGTTTCAAAATTGCAGCAAAACAAACCAAGTAGCAAAAACTCAAACATTTGAATCCATTTTCAACATGAACAGAGGGAATATAGCGCAAAAATCCCAAAGAACTGTGAAAATCAATCTTCAGACTTGTATTCCAATTCTAGTGCTTGTGGACCTGTTGTTCTCCTACGAATACAGCACATAAATCCCATAAGAACAAAGAAAATCAATCTTCACTCTTGTATTGGAGTATTAATGCTTGTGATTCTACTTAACTGAGATACGACCAAAAGTTTATTCATTCGGAAAATCTACAAGATGGGCATGTCGAGTGCTTTTAAAACGTCCTTGAACTCAAAGTTCCGAGTCTCCCTGTTGAACCGTTCAACCAGTTTGTACCTGTTATCATTCAAGTAGAATGATTGCATTGTCTCCAAAAGCCATTGTGCCTCCGAGTCACTGATCTTGCTTGTGAACACGACATCCCCCCGAATAAGCACCAAGTCCTTTTCTGCAAATTCTGTGTAGTAAGAAACAGTGAAATAGGGAGCAGCTTGGGTCCCTCTTGCTTTGTAATCTTCAAGACCAGTGAAAAGCACGTGTGGCATCTGCACTACAAAAAAGCACAAATTATATAGGTGACGGAATACAATATAGTAGTAGTTCATAAAACAAGCATATGTTCAAAAAAATTTCAACAACTGTGAATAAAGATAAAGAAGTCATCTCTTGAATTGACAAATACCCCCTGCATATTATGCCATGTAAATCAAGTGTGAATCTAGAAATCGACAAAGAAAAGAAAAAGAAAGTGGAACTATGTAATATTGAAGAAAACAAATATTATACTTCACGCAATAGTATAATATTTGTCTTGAATTGACAAATATCCCTGCATATTATGCCATGTAAATCAAATGTGAATCTAGAAATCAACAAAGAAAAGAAAAAGAAAGTGGAACTATGTAATATTGAAGAAAAAAAATATTATACTATTGCATGAAGGGTTCTCTTTTAGAAAGGCGGGAAGCCTCCATATGAAAATTGATGTAGCAACTTCCAACAATTAAGTGTATGGTTGAAGCAACGAAATCGTTAGAGACCAACCTTGAGCAAACATTGTTGTATAACCATTTCCTCTCCACAAAGGAATCACGAAGTACTGGCTACAAGAAAAAGAGAAGTTAGAACAAGAAAGTACGAGTAGAAAACACTTATCTAAAAGAAAATTCAGGTAATGGCATACCAATTTGCCGCTCTTTGCTCCAGCAGATGATACAATTTTGCTTTCATGAAAGTGCCAATGTGACCTCTTCCCAAGTGATACTGATGTGACAGATGCCGCCCCAAAAGAATAGACATAAATGAGTTGATTATCCAAGGTAACGATTAAATCTCAGACATCAAATATATTAAGCAGAACCGCTTCCACAAATCAAGCTAATGATCCATTGACGGTGACAAGATTAATATGAATGTGCAATGGTCTATGATGCACCGACACTCTTTGAGGTTACTATATCGGCGTGTCTGGACACGGGAACACTGCTAGAAACGTGTCTGACATGCCATGTGGCATGTTCAATAATTTAATTTAATTGTTGGAGTGGGACGCAAATGAGGACAGGAGATGACACGTGTGAGACACGGCTGGGACACAACGGGGGTGCATCTGTAATTGTTTTTAATTTTTTTGGAGGTAAATATGTTATTATTTAAAAGTTTTGGGTTAAAACGTATGTAAACCTATTCTAAAACATATGTCGACCGATTAAAATTTCAAAACCCTACATCAGCAGCTCCTCTCCTCCCTCTAACGGTCAACAACCCTCCCTCCCTCCTCTCTCTCTCTCTCTCTCTCTCTCTCTCTCTCTCTCTCTCTCTCTCTCTCTCTCTCTCTCTCGCTGTTGGCTAATTTAATGGAGAT
>BPLS01000218.1:26455-54074 GCA_019656275.1 Rhododendron kiyosumense | reverse complement strand
TTTCCCTTAATTCCCGCAATCCTCTGTAATTGATACTCGATTGGGACAGGTTCCATATAGCCACCGTACCGTTCGGGGCCACGTGGAATTTTTTCATTGGGTGACACTTTTTAGGATGTAAACACAGTGTTTTTGGTGGCAATAGTTGTAGTAATTGAAGTCAATATTTTCAATTAACTATTTTTACTTGATCTGATGAGTGGTTGGGAACTTAGGGCAGCCATTCACACGATGGATACTTGGGGCCTGTTTGGATGGAATATTGTGAAAGGGGATTGTGAGTGTGTGTTTGTGTTAGTGCAGTGCAGTTGTATGTGCTGCTGTTTGTGATAGATCAGGTGGTTTTGGACCACATCAGTTTGGACAGTGCAGTACCAGGAACAGTTCATTAATTTGTATAAATCTATTTGGTTTTGTGGGTTTCGACTATTATGAATGGGAATGAAAGTGCAGATAAGTTTGTGACTTAGAACTGCAGTTTTGTTGGCTAAAGGCAATAATGAATCAATTAATTAAAGTTGAAACCTTGGCAGGGTAACATTTGTTGCAGCCAAGGTATCCACGTTATTATCTGAGCCCATCCAAACAGGTTTTGCCGGCTTGTGGGCTGTTTTCTGAGGTTTTTCACATAATGGCTATGATGAAAATTTTTTTTAGCCCAAATGTCATCAACTACTTGTGGGCTCCCCATCCGACGCGCCCTTGAGAGTCACCACCCAGATTTTTGAGATAAATGATCTGAAAAATCAAGAGTTTGTTTGATAGAAAAAAGGCTTTGGTCTAGCGAAAATGTCGAGATTTTGAATCTGGGAGCCACGTTACGAGCAGGGAAGATTTTGTTGAAAAAGCATCCCACTCACCCGGTAAAAACCGGTCTCTACTAAGCATTTTAAATGAGGGATTTAATATCATTTGAAAAACTTAACTTTAAAACATGTACCGGAAAGGTACACAATATTAAATATAACACATTGATGTGCTTGTGATGCGAACTGTACAGTATGAAATAGATGAGCAATGTACATAAAATGAAATAACAGTATCACAGCAGTCCGCCAATATCATGTGAAACACCGCACGACGACTCAGATATGTCACACGGTGTAACTAAAACACCACGCGGTGCACCTGTCTACACATTCCAGCATCAGTTCGCTTTTACATAACAAAACAAACCATAGGTAAGCAAAATAGTTTTTTTAGATTTTTCGAATCTCTGAAAAATGATTTACGAGACCCTTTTGTTTATCTTCTCATGTAAAGCAATGTTAAAAGCTCTTTGAATATTGATCAAATGTTTCAAAAAAAAGCCACTCAAATAAGCAACCAGGAAAATAAAAAGTTTTGATAAACAGTTTCCAAAACCTTGATTTAGTATTTTAGCCCAACAAAATAAAGCTCAAGTCAAGACCAAGACAAAAAACCCAAAAGAGAAGATATTTTGGAAGGAGATGTAAATATGTAATTTCTAGAAGAGTTTTAGAAAGATTCTAGAAGATGTTTAGAAAAAGGACATTGATAATGCCACAATGAAGGTTGCATTTTTTTTATTTTTGGAGCTTAACTTATTTTACCCTTTTGGTACTTAATTTAAAATACGTTTAGCCCATACATTCTTCTTAACATATTTTTGCATTTTTGGAGCTTAACTTAATTTATTATTTGAGCCCCTTAAGAATGAATATTGCATTTTAGTTAGATGAATATTTTATGGTTTTTTTTTCTTCCCATTTTAACTCGATGAACATCGCATACATTTCTATTTTTCAAGGTTTTTTTTCTTTCTGCATGAGCTTCTTTTTTGGGCAAAAGCAAGAATTTCATTATATCATAACAACAGTTACAAGTTAAAATAAAATACTACAAAAGACAAAGACATGACTTAAGTAAGCTCGTGATGACCACAATCCTATCTTGAAGATTGAAAAAATATGCCCATCTCCTATATCTGGAACTAGATTAAGGCTCTGTTCCGGAACCTAAAAAAAGTTCTAATTTTTTAAGAAGGCAATTTCAAGCTCAAAAATTATGGACTTATTAAAATCTAAAAATATGCATTATGGATCTTGTTTAGAAGATCTCGATGAGATCTTTTATACGATGCAAAAAAAAATTTGAAAAATTATTTTTCATTTACTTTATTTTTGAGTTTGAAAATGTAAAATAAATTGCTTATTTTTTAAGAAGATTTCTAGAACGGGGCCTAAGTCCTGTGCCATCTGAACAACTTTGTAGGAAACTTTTGAGATCCTACAAAAAGACAAATTAGATATCTCCTTTGAAATTTTTTACTACTATACTAGTGTAATTGGTAGTCGGGAAGTTAATATACGTTCATTGTTTGTTCATGTAGTGATGAGTAGTAAAAAAGAAACAACATGAAAATGGATGATTTTCTTATAGCACTCATCCGCTTCCTTCACATTGCCACCCTTTTTCGGTCTTTACACATTCATCTCAAGACTAAATAACTACTAATAACTTGAAGTAGCCATCCTACCTACCCATTTAAATGCCAAGACAAACATGCTACTTGCTAGTAAGAGCTCGCATGGACAAGCTGTTTAGAAAACGATATCTCCTTCCCATCAATTTGCCTGCTTAGATACAATTTAATTTCTTTCCAAGGGGAGAAAGAGTGCGTCTCATCTCTTCTTCAGTCAAAATGGAACCATGACTTCCTACCTGCAAAATAGATCAAAAACATAATAATGTCACACTATTTCGCATCAGATTATATGAATAACTGACCAAATCAAAAAAATAATAATAATAGCTGCAAAAATTATATATCTACAGTAATAAACCTCCAAACCTAGGCTTCCAAACTTAACGTGATAAGAAAAAACCTACTTAAAATGAACAAATTTGTACCAATGATACCCACACAAACATAATAAGAAGAATATTGTAGGTGCTTGGGTTTTGAGGTTTGTAGGTGTTTTGGTAGCTAGGTTCGGACGTTTCTTTCCATTCCAGTGGTTCTTTTTGGTTTTGGTGGGTGCCTTGCCTTCCTTTTGTGGGTCTCGGGTGATGGTTATTGTTGTGTCCTTGGTCCATTTAATCTTTGTATATCTTTTTCAAAGATTAATGAATTTCTTTTTCCAAGAAAAAAAATAAGAATAATATTATCATCCACATATACCTCCCTTACTATCAAGCTAAAATCCAAAGCACTAATAATGAATTTTTGATTGTGCACTAAAATCCAAAGAGCTCGAAGGAATTTCATGGAAATAGTTAGCCTTTGTAAGGTGCACATATGAGCTTGCTATCAAGAAAAATCAGCAAATAAGAGATGCTTATAAAATGTGCTCCGAGAAAATAAAAATGAACTAAAAAAGGAAATCAATAAAAATGAACTAAAAAAGGAAATCAATAAAAATGAACTAAAAAAGGAAATCAATAAAAATGATTACACCAAAAACAGAAAAACTCAACTCGAGACTACAATTTATGGCTACTTTGAAATGAGACATTTGATCAGATTTCACTTACCAAAAATGCTTAGATCACAAACGCCATTCCCTTATCAAACATGGAAGAAGAGGGGTGAGGAAATTTACCAGTTTAACCGAGGAGACAGTTTCCGGTTAGAACACAAAATTTTACTTTAGAACAATTAGTGAAGAATTCTAATTCTTTTCCGTAGATGATACTCCTATGTTTCACTGAACACTTATACTGCAAACTTGAGAATAACAGTGTTTTTGCATTTGCGGACAGAGGGAGAAGGGGTATAAAATAACCTGAAAACCACACAGAGACTAACCCGTCTTCTTTCATAAAAGGAACGAGCTTTCGCAAACTAAAAAAAATAAAATGGTTAACTTCAACGAACCACGGATTTTATGGAAATTGAATTGAACAAACGGAATAAATTTGGTACCTCTATCTTATTCAAGGTGCAAAAGAAACCCTTATTTTGCTATTGAAATGTTTTAATCCTTCAATGACAGGCCCATAAAGAACTTATGCAAACATCCAACTTTAACAAAATTTCTCAAAAGCTGCACAAAATCAACAAAATTCCTAAAAAACAGGACATTAAAATTGACCTTTTCAGAGATGGTAATCTTGCAAGTCCTTTCTCCTGAAATCACTGAAATTTCAACTTGAAGCCATCTATCCAATTGGATCACCTAGCCTTCAATCACCAGTAGCAAACACAAAATGATGGGAAAAATTTGGAATAGAGTTAACCCACCAAATCCAATTACAGAAATCAAATTCAAAGAGAGAGAGGGAGAGAGATGCACCTGAGAGATCGAAAAGCAAGATGAGAGGAGAAAGCGCGGAAGAAGAAATTGGCTCTGTGATGAAACACCACAACTCCTGTGCAAACCAGCTCAAAGAACTCTATCATCATCTAAAATTCTCTCTTTTTCCTCTTCTCTCTAAATCTAATTCATTACCAACACCCAAACAAACAAAATCCAACCAAATTTATAGATTAAAAAATGTTGATAGCAATAGCTGATATGGTATTTTTTATGACCCGATCCATCACCGATAACAAAAAGGCAAAATGAAATGGAACAAGGAAAACCTTTTGCGTGATGATGGTCAAAGAATACCATTGAACACCTTTTGCATGATGTTGGAAGCAGTGCTATACTGCTACGGTGGTTGTGGCTGGAAAAGTGAAAGTGACGATGGTAGTGGGAGAGATGTTCACGGCAATTAGAGGGCTAGAGAGAGATTGGTTTCTTTCATTAGGAGAGAGAGAGAGAGAGAGAGAGAGAGAGAGAGAGAGAGAGAGAGAGGAAAGTGGGGTTCATTTTGGACTGCTCAAATCGTAGAACAATTTTGCTCAAGGAAGCCATCTCTCTGTTCTCTCAGAAATTCAGATACTCATGACTTAGACTTTCTTTGTCTGTGTTCCTACGTTTACACTTTCAACCCTCAAAATCCGGGAAAAGAAACGAGATGGCACCACATCAATTTATGGCCGAAGTAATAAACTACTAGGAGTACTTTTTTCAGTAAAATTCAAAAATGAAATTGAAGTACAATTTCATTGAGTGAAATAAGGAAAGCATACAATACCTAAACTACCCCCACCTCAAAACATGCAAGAAAAAATTGAAAGACAAATCTGACGAGGGCAATTCCGTATTTTCACCTCATGCCTTGGCTTACCACCCTTGGTTTTTTTTTTTACAAGTGTATTGATTTTCAAAGTGACCCTCAGAGCTGATCTCCCTCTTATCAGCAAGATGGAATTGAGACAATCAATATTGAGGCAGACAACATTAAAATTATGAAAAATAGACCATCTAATTAATTGCCATTAAGATAGATAGCCATGAGCTCACATTGCATGGGACTAGAGCTGAAGCAAGCTTATGAATTTCTGCTGATAATGGAAACATTTGGTCGGATGACTGGCCACAAAACTCACACCACTCCAAAAATAATCCCTTTTTCCAGGCTCTCATCAGGGCCAGCCCAAGATATGTGGATGCTCTAGGTTAAGTGGCAAAATAGTGCCCTATATAAATTTCAAGATTTAAAAATAATAAATAGAAATACTTATTTATATATCATTTTCATTCATACTATTTAACATGGTAAATATTTCGGTCTTAATGGCTTGTGCAGTTGCAATAATATTCAGTGGACTCAGGTTTGAATCATAACAGCCCCAATTTGTGTGATAGGAGAATTATTTTTTGGCAAAAAGACACTTCAAAAACATACCCTACTAGGATTTGAGCCTAGGCATCTTATGTGGAAGAGTAAACACTTTATCATTGAACCACCAAAAGAGTTTATATTATAATTGCATACAGAAAATATATATACTTATCTAGGAAGGAGTGCTCCAATTTTTACCGAAAATTTGAAGGCCCAAGGCGACGCCTCTTGGGCCTTCCCATTGGACTGGCCCTGCCCATCAACATGCAGAGTAATTATCTTGAGGTTGTGGTAAACAGGTTGAATCACTCAAGTGAACCACCGAAAAAAGCCCACAAATAGCAACAGTAGACCGTTCAATCCATTTCGTGGACCGGAGAGGATTTATGACCTCCTCCTATATAAAACTACTAGGGTTTGTCCATGCCTAAAGGCACGGCGCAACGCATTTTGAACATAATTAAAATGAATTACAAAATTATATATTGACCACTCCCGTAAACAAAATTGATTTATATGGGAATAATTTTTTTTAAATTAGATTCAAACAGAGTTCTTTTAATGCATGTTTGTGCCCAAAGACGTGGATCGAACAAGAAGCACATATGCAAATCAACACTATAATCATGAAACAAAGTATCAACCTGTTTATGTAATACTAAGGGGTCGTTCAAAATTTCAAAATAGCACACACACAGAGAGAGAATATGGAACGTTTGATTATTATTATTATTTATTTTGGTTTGGGAAGTAGGGAATTATTATAAAATCAAACCTCGACCCAAAGGTAAACAATCCTGTTACAGATTGGATAATGGTGAGAACTTTGCAATCAAAATAGCCATTTAAATAGAGAAAAAAAATGGAGAGAGAGAGAGAGAGAAGGAGGAGGAGGAGGAGGAGAGAATGAGATATGAATTTTGAACGTAAGATTTAATTAATGGCAATTGTGCAATTACTATTGTTTGAGAGAGAGAGAGAGAGAAAGCCGTAGAATTTGTAAAGCAAATCAATGGTTAGGATTTATAGAGAGATAAGATTCAAAAACCTTTATCCCTTATTATGTAGATTAATAGCCTTACTATATCCATCCATACACATAAACAAAGTAATCTGATCAATAACAAACTTAGCTCAACTTTCTTCGAGAAAATCGCAAATAAATGTGTTCGATCATCTCTCTCTCTCTCTCTCTATCTCTCTCTCTCTCTCTCTCTCTCTCTCTCACTTTAATAGTACTCCATATCTCAGGCATTCACGGGTGTTGATTCTCCCTTTTTAATTTTCATGGTCACCAAGTGTCCGCTTTTTAATTTAAAATTATCCTCCAGTAGTACAACTATTTGTCTCAATGAAGGCTCCACTATTCTACGGAGGAGCTTGAATTCTTTAATGAGGAATTGTGAATAAGTTTTATGGAGCTCAATCTTGCGAGTTTAAAAGTGTTTTGGACGATTCAGATTAAAAACAAACTATTTTGGGTCAAAGTAATTTATTATTGGTCAAAA
Organism: Rhododendron kiyosumense; assembly: GCA_019656275.1. NCBI lineage: Eukaryota > Viridiplantae > Streptophyta > Magnoliopsida > Ericales > Ericaceae > Rhododendron > Rhododendron kiyosumense. The sequence continues at coordinate 46,926 of BPLS01000218.1, read as the reverse complement.
TTTAAAAATATATTTCAACCATTAATTATCAAAATATACGTGTGAAATTGCACGCATCTGCGAATAACTTATTCTCCTCTCTATATAGCTACCTATAACCAATAAACAAACAACATGGCTCTGTTTCTCACTTCTCACTTTTCCCCTGTTTCCATCACTATGCTCTTTTACTTCTTCCTCCTTACCCTACGCACCTCCCACTGTATCCCCAATCCCACCGCGGCCCGCCTGCCCCGCCAGCTCTCCAGCGACTTCTACGCCAAGTCCTGCCCTCAGCTCGACCAGCTCGTCGGCTCCGTCACCGCCCAGCAATTCAGGGAAGCACCGGTCTCTGGGCCGGCCACAATTCGCCTCTTCTTCCATGACTGTTTCGTAGAAGTAATTCCCCCACAATTCACTCCGAACTCACTCTCTTCGATCGAATGCTGGTTGGTGCACGTTAGCAGATCAGGGCATATCATGTGTACTAGTTTGTGCCTGCTACATTTTAGTCAACAAAGCTCGTAAATAGAAAAATGGATCACAATTTTTGTGCAGAGATTCTACATGCCACTTCCATTTTTAAACAACTATGTCACTAATTTGAAGTGTTTTTTTTTCTATAACCGAATGTCTATGTCAACTTGTGCGCATTTCGATTAATTACAGAGAGTCCTGAAGTTAAAGTTCCAAAAAATCTCCATTGGCCCTGTGCTTTGAAGGTTTATTCAATTAAACGCAGACGTTGTCACATCATTCTGTATTGATTTTTCTGTATATAATTGAATTGATTAGTTTTCTATTTCTCTAATATACTTATAAATTAAATTAATGTTGGTGAAAATTAAAGGGGTGTGATGGGTCCATACTGATAAAGACAAGAGCAGGGAGCAAAGAATTGGCAGAGAGGGATGCGCAGGATAACAAGGACCTAGCAAAAGAGGCGTTTGATAGCATAATGAAGGCCAAGGAAGTGGTGGAGAGCAAGTGCCCTGGGGTTGTATCTTGTGCGGACATACTTGCAGTTGCAGCTAGAGATTTTGTTCACTTGGTAAGAAATAACCAAAGCCACTTACATAAATCTTTCAAAAAAGGTCTCTGCTCTTACTCTGTGTTCGTGCTCTTAATTTTCATACTCACGACTTTTAATTAATTATTTGAGTTTTTTTAAAAGACGTTTTCACATGCGCGATTGCGCAAACACATCTAAATTAAGGAGTGTATTCCATACTTCAAGTCACGAAAATTCACATCTCATCACAATATCTCATAAATTGGTAGTCGGACACCGTAAATTTGTACTACTATATTGGTCCATAAAATGTAATAACTAAGACCACAAAAATTCATATGTTGGGATAACAAAAATTCACATTCTGGCTCTGACTTTTGACTTTTCCGTTGACTTTTTTGAACCACCAAATTCATGGGTTATACCACAAAAGTTTATTTGTATATTGGACCACAAAATCTCGTAACACAAGCCACAAATATCTACTAGTAGTTATCAGCTTTTGAGTCACTTTAATTTGACATTCAACGTGACAAGCATTTCTTTTTAAATACATTACATATGGTGCAGTCTTCATCTTTGATATTTTTCATGCGAATCTTCACATACATTACATATGGTGCAGGCAGGGGGTCCTTATTACCAAGTGAAGAAAGGAAGGTGGGATGGAAAAATATCAATGGCGTCCCGGGTGCACCCGAATCTACCCCGGGCAAATTCCACCGTTGATGAGCTCCTTAAGCTCTTCGCTTCCAAAGGGCTAACGCTCAATGACCTAGTTGTCCTCTCGGGCGCCCACACGATTGGATTCTCCCACTGTGAACATTTTGTGACCCGATTATACGATTACCGGGGAACCAGCCACTTCGACCCGTCCATCGACCCGAGGCTCCTAAAAGCCTTGAGCATGTCTTGTCCAAAATCCGGTGGAAACTCAGATATTGTCGCACCATTTGATGTGACTACCCCGTTTTCATTTGACAATGCCTATTATGGGAATTTGGAGGCTAGATTGGGTTTGTTGGAAGCGGATCAAGCTTTGGGTCTGGACCTAAGAACTAAGCCCATGGTTCAAGATTTGGCAAAGGACAAGCTGAAGTTTTTCCAGGCATTCGCAGTGGCTATGGACAAAATGGGTGGAATTGGTGTGAAAAAGGGGCGAAAACAAGGGGAGAAAAGGAAGGATTGCAGCATGCATTCACTTTGATTCTACTTTTTGGCCTGGTTTTGTTTAATAAGCCGGTTGGCTCTTCTTCTATTTTTTTCGGTATTTATTAGTTTCACATCTAATTTTTATGAATTATTGGTTTGTCTTAACAACATGAATTGAAAAAGTAGTTTTTTTTTATCCAAACTCAATTTTTTTTTATAAAGACAAAAAATTGACTTATTCTTTTCTTTATTCAAAAAATACTGAGCTCCGATCATAATTTCTACTTTTATAATTCTTCTCGTTGAGACGAATCAATAAACCATGATAATTTAATATAAAACTAATTAAAAAATTGAATAAAGACGAAAAAGCCATATGTGTTATTTAAGCCAAACCAGGCCAAAGATAGAGGTTTCTTTGACTTTGTATATTGACAGGTTAGACTATGTGAACGTTTAGGAAATTCAGAGGATTCTATTGTTACATTTTTACTTGATATGCAAATGAAGTTACGTATGTGGTTCAGTGGTTGCAGAAACAGATAAAAGCTCATTTCTCAAAGTTGTTAATAATTTTTTGGAAAAGTCTACATTACATATCCCTTAAAAATGTGTACCATATGCACCTATTTTATGATTCAGTTATAACATTTTAGTGTATTTTTGGTAACTTTTATTCTAGAACTCGTAACCTTTCAGCAATACGATTCGTAATATTTTCATTATAATTCATAACATTTTGGTGCATCTCATAACTTTCATGCTCAAAAATAATAACTTTTTGGCAATACATTCTTAATGTTTGGATTCGTAACATTAATTTTCTTTATGAATTAATTATAACATTTTAGAGGTGCAAATGATACACACTCAAATAAAAAGTGTGTATTGTAGTCTTTTCAAACAATGCATGGAAATAAAAAGCATGATTTTAAGCTTAGGTGAAAAATGCGGTCATTACATGTTATTTGGCCATAATTGAATTTTGTACTTCAACAATTCTCTAACCACGCACACTTACACAAACTTTTTTTTTCCATTTATTAATATATATACATTTTTTTTTGAGCTCTTTTTTTTTTTTTTGCCATTTGTTAATCCCCTAATCTACACTATTCTAGGGGCTTAGGAGAGGGGAATGAGGCTTACGGAGCTCGAATGCTGCCCATGTGCATGTGAGTATGTAAGGAAGGCCAACTCCACTCCACATGCGCTCAACGACACCGCACCTTCTGTAATCAAACATAAGGACAAGTGTTCTGCATGATTACTAAAATACCCCTTATGCAAAACTAGTGAAAGTTCACTAATAATTGAAAATTCATTATTTAGCACAAAACATTAAAAATCAACCAACTACCAACTACCAACTCCGGCAACCCTCAGCCCCACCGGTGACCCCCACCCAAAGTTGGTGAAATTTCAATAATAATGGGAAGTTTTAATTAGGGTTATTTGCAAGAACATCCCTTCAATTATCACGTTTTGTCAACATGACCCCTTCATGTTTAAAACTCAACGACCTCACCCTCTCATCTATCAAAACTCATCAACTATACCCCCTCCCCATATTTCCGTTAAAATCTTGGATGAAAACACATGAAAAGACTAGGTTACCCGCCCTCTCCTTTTCCCCCTCTACTCTTCATGTCAGAGAGCTGCAACTCTCGAGTCTCACCACTTCTCCTGGCCCACCAAATCATGTTTCCCAACACCACCCCACCTCCCCCTCTGTAAAGACCCGTATTTTCGAAAATTATTCAAAGGTTTATCAATATTGGAAATTGGGAAAAAAATGTGAAATATGTGTTATATGATTTGGGGTTTGGGTGATGGAATTGAAAGTTGAGGGGGTGCAAGTGTGATTAGTATATATGTTAGTATATATAGGGTGAGTGTGTGTGTAGGGGATAAAAAGTCCTCCTCTCCCTCTCTCCCTCCCGTCCGACTCTCTCTCTTTCCCTCTCTTGGCATCTCACTCTCTCTCACTCATTCCACCACCAAGGCTCAAAACCCAAAGAACCCAACCTTCTCTCCATCGTCCTAACGTGCTATTGAGTTCGTAGCTCGTCCGGTTTGGCTCGGAAAGGAGTATTTTGGGCGTATTTTAAAGTTTGAGTACGGGGGTTCGCGTGGCCGGATCCCTTCGCGTGTTTGCTCTCCAACTTCGAGGTAGAAATTTTCTTGCACTTGTTATATGTTTATGTGTTGATTTTGCATCTTAATCGTGCTCTAGATTGTTGGTTGTTGTAGGGGTTTCATTTCTTGAAAATCCGCAGAAATCGCTGCTCGTAATGTATTCGTATCGTTACGGGATTTTGCCGTATCAATACCATTTCAAAACCGTAGCTTCAAAGTTTCTTATTTGAATTCCGTATCGATACGGCAAATCATCGTATCGATACTAGATCCATGTGGACAATTTTCCTGCATTTGTTCTATACTTCATCGTTTTGAACCCCGATCACTTCTAACACCTTTAAACCATCACTAAACTTGGTTACTCGTTCTTCGACAATTTGTTGATCATTTCCACTCTTTAAGCAACCGTTAAGTGTCATCTTAGTTTCGTTGTAAATGGGAAATGTACCGTAAAACTGGTTAGGAGTACTGTAAGCTATATGGGGTGTCGTGGCGAGTATTATGGGTAGACGTGAGCATGTCTAGCAAGATCTCTTGTCTTCTTGATTCGTTGAACTATTAGTTCCCAATGGTGTTCGTTATCTAAGGTTTAAGTATCGATACAAGTGGGTTGTCCGTCATAAAGTTACTATGGGTTGGTAGGTAACTTATAGTGTGGTGACATTGTGGGGAATGTAAGCGGTGAATGAGAATATGTCTAGTGGTCCAAATGATGTTAAGAAGATATAATAACTTGTGTCCTCACGACTCATCAAATCTTTCAATTCTTTTGGCACTTATCCTATAAGGTTCAAGCGTAGAAACTAATGCATAGAGTATTGTGGGATTATATATATATGGGTTTACTACGTTATGTTGGAGGCGGATATGTAAACTAATAAAAAGGTATGAACATGTACATTGTGGAGTTATGTAATGGTTGATTGAGTTTTGTAGTACAATTGATAGATTGATGATGAAGTCGATTATGAAATGATGACAATTATGAAAAGTGTGAGATGTGACCCAAGTGGTAGTTATTGAGGGAATAGACTCGGGGTGATCCTGCACTCGAGGGAACTAAACCCGAGGTGACCCCACTGATTATTAATAGACTCGGGGTGACCCTGCGCTTGAGGGAACTCGACCCGAGGTGATCCCACTGATTATTATTATTGAGGGAATAGACTCGGGGTGACCCTGCACTCAAGGGAACTAGACCCGAGATGACCCCATTGATTACTATTATTGATGGGAAATATCTGATTAAAAGGAAGGATTTTGTAATGAAGGGATTTGACGATGAGGACTGTAGATACGAGAAAGATTGTAGTATCGTATGAAGAATAATAAAATAATTTAGAATTGGTTGTAGACTAAGGTGGATTGACGTGAGTTCATTGATGCATCTAGTCTGAGAAGTAAATGGTTAGTGATGTTCCGGTGAAGTCGAGGATCCTGTGATCGAAGCGTGCAGCTCGTTGGTAATCGTTCATACTTTGGGCGTATTTGTCTATACTCACTCATTATGGCGTACGATTCATGTAACAGCCCTGATTTTTTGTCGGTAAAAATTTCGTTAAATATTTGAATTTTATTTCAATTACTTTTAATTCCTAAAATTTGTTGTAATTACATTTTAGCCCTTGAAATTTGATTTCTTACACTTTAGTCCTACTTAGCAAGCCTAGTTAGCTTTCAACCATCCGGTTGGAGGAACTAAACTAGGAAGTCACCTAGTTACCGCAATTGGACCATTTTGCCCCTCATTGAACCCTTTGAACCTTTTTAACCATAGACAAAGAATTGAATATTTTTTTTCTTTTAATTATTTTGGTTTTATTCTTTGTCCATTGGACAAAAAATGTTAGGGAAACTATTATCCATTGGATAATAGAACCCCAATTGTTTATATTAAATGTATACTTGGTTAAAGTACTAATCTTTATAAAAAATAAACTTTTTAAATGCTTTAAAGGACACCTTTTGACTATTTTAGTATATAATTACCCTAGCAACTATTATCCATTGGATAAAAGAAGTTAGGGGAATTATTACCTAATGGGTAAAAGGCTTAGTCTTTCACCAAGTACATGGGGTTTATTAAGTTAATCTTTCCTTTTAAAACCATGTGTCAAAGTACTATTATCTTAATTGTTTTCTTGTACCATTAGTGTATATATATATGTGTGTGTATTGTACTTGTGTAAGAGAGAGAGAGAGAGAGAGAGAGAGAGAGAGAGAGAGAGAGAGAGGAAGAGAGAGAGAGAAGGAGAGTTGGTTGTACCACCATGATCTTCTTTGTACTTCATATCCTTGGTAAATATTCTTCCTAGCCAAAAGACTTAACCTCCATTGTACTCCCATGATTTGTTTCACACCAAGATCTTGTACAATTATTCTTCTTGCCCACCAAGCCTTCCAAGAATCAAATCCTAGCCATGCAAGCCTAGGGTTATTCCTTGATCTTCCAAGATTGCTTGCCATGTGTCAAACTTTGAGGTGGAGAGAGAGAGAGGGGGACCGGCCTTAGAGAGAGAGAGGGAGCTCAAGGTTTGCCTATAAATAGAGGCCATTCCATGCCATTCAACTCATCCCTTCACTTCTTGCTCCAACTTCTCTCTAGAAACCATTCTCTGTTTTCCAGGCAGCCTACTGTCCCTTCGGAGATCCTCAGTTTTCTCCTTCTTAGAGTAGTTTCTAGAACCAACTTCCTTCGGAAAAGTTGTAGAGCACTTCGAGACCTTCAAGTTAGGCTCAAGAACCACTCCAATCGGTGAAGAAATGACAAAGATATTGTCATCCGAAGTTCGGTAAAATTCTCGGATTTCTATTTCCAGACAGCTTACTGTCTTTTCCTTTATCACCGTTTTTCTCCTACCTAAAGTAGTTTCTAGGATCAACTTCCTTCACGAAAGTTGTAGAGCACTTCTTGAGCTTCGATTTCGACCTAAGAACGATTGTATTCGGCCAAAGATTGACCGAGTTACTGCCATCCAAAGTTGGGCCCAGATTTGCGAGTTTCACCACCCGTAGGATTTTCCAACTTGCTTATTCGGCCCTGACTAGTTTCAGATCAAGGTAGATTATCCTTACTCACTTACTCTAAGTATATGTAGATTATTCTTAACCCCTATCTCTAAGTATTGTATTAAATCGTATGTTGAAGAATAGAACGTCATTTCGAAGTAACTTTGAACTTTCTTTCTAATGTAGATATGGTTATCTTTTAATGTTGGACACGTATGATTCATGGTTATTCATGGTGATTCAAACATGCTAGGTAGTTTGGAATTGGATGATATTGCTAGATTGGTTTTGATAAATGCTTGGTTATGCGAAAAGTCCTACCGCGGAGTTTATGCATGTAAACGAGACACGAAAACCAAGGAAGTAGAAACATAACACCTAGGGTGTGGATAATGATGAGATGTGTTTCGAAAACTCGTAATGTGGCCGGACTTGATAGCCCATTACGTGGGTTGTGAAAACCACAATGTGGCCAGACTTGGTAGCCCTTTGTGAAGATTGCCAATAGGGCCGGACGTGGTAGCCTTATTGGTAATATGGCTTGGTTATCCGTGGAGAGGAGCCAATACAAGTTTTGTGTGCCAATGGGAACCCGGTGCGGCGGAACCATTGTGAGGATACTCGGCCCGGAACGGCGGAACCGAGGTTGGGTGTGTAGCTTGGCTATCCGCGGTACGGAGCCAGTGCAAAAGATTTTGAAAGGTTGAATTGTAAGTGGAAAATGGCGACACAATCTACGACGAGTCGCATAGGAGAAACACGAGAAATCTTGGACACCAACGTTAGTTAATGAATGGGGATGTGTTATTGTTATTGTCTTTTATAGCTGTGTATACACGTATCATGTGGAAATCGATATTTATTTATGATATATTGTTTTTAAGTTAAGGGTTAGTGGGTAGGGTTTACTCTATTGAGCCTTCGTAGCTCATGGTGTTATCTGTGGTGACCCTGGCATATTATATGGGTGGCGACACAGATATAATGTGTCAGATCTCATAGACGAACAGGGCGAGATCTTCACCGGGGAGGCCTTCGAAGCCGAGGAGCTAGCCAGGATGGAGGAAGGAGCGGAGCAGTAGATAGGAACCCTAGTTCCCTCCGTTATTTGAATAAAAGCACTTTTGTAAGGTTTATGATGTAATAACGAGCCAGACTCGCTTCGTTTTTATAATAAAATATTTTATTTAACGTACCCAAAATTCGGGGCGTTACAATTCATCACATTTTCATATAGTTTGAGCAGAGAATTCTCTACTAGGCGCGTGTTTGCTCAAACCTATTATCATTTCAGGCACAACACAAAGGCAGCGACATGAAGAGCATGACTGGCGTCTTTGTTTTAAAGTCTGCTTTCTGGAGCCATCTATACGTTTGTAAAATAAATAGTATTACATTGTATCATTTATTTTTGGAATGTTGTAACGTTAAACAGGTTTATTTAAATTTGGGGTTTGTAATATTTTCTGGGGTATTATTACTATTATCGTGAGGTTTTCAATCATCTAAAGTTATTATTATTCATGCTGAAAATCGACGTCGTGACACCCTCCACCGCCTTTCCACTGCCCTTCCTAGATATCCTCTCCAGACTCCCCCACTCCTTCCTCCCCCTTGTCTTCCGTCGCTGGTCACTCCCCCTCCTTCCTCCTCCTCTGCCGCATCCGCGACCAACTCCACCAAACCCTCTTCACCATTGCAGTAATTGATTCGGCCCTCCCTCACAATCACCCTTTTCTCATCTACCGTCATAGCACAAGCCAAGATTCCTCCTCAAAAATCGCTCCTTCCCTCGCCCTTGAAAACGACACTGTTGGAATCCTCCACACCACCACTCCCGTGGTCGGCCAAGATTTACCCTGGAAAACCTCTCATTTCCTCTCTGATAAAAACGACATTGTTGGGTTTCCCCCCGGAATCTTCCACGGTGATTTTCCCCACTCCAAGTTATTGGCAATTGGAAGGAAGATTTACGTTATAGGCAGAACGACAATGTTTGAGGGGACAGGAAATGTTGCCGTGAAATCGCCCATGATTTTTCCGAGGAAAAAATTCGCTGCAGTGGCGGTCGGAGGGAAGATTTTACGTGGCCGGCGCCGCCCGCACGTTGTTGGTGGAGGAGTACGATTTGGATACTGATTCATGGTCGGGTAGAAGGAAGACAGGAGAGGAAGAAGTTTGGAATTTCAAAATCAGGGTTTTGTTAAAAATTTGGGGTTGGGTTTAGGAATCAATGGGAGGAATGGTTGAGTTTATAGAGTAGAGAGGGGCAAGGGCATTTTAGGCTCACAAATTATTTTTCCATCCAACTTAGGCCAAAAGGTTAACATTTCTTAATGGAATTGAATGGAAGGGCTGTAATTGATGAGTTTTGATAGATGAGGGGGTGAGGTTGATGAGTTTTAAACGTGAGAGGGTTATGTTGACAAAACGTGATAGTTGAAGGGATGTTCTTGCAAATAACCCTTTTAATTATGTACTAAAAATTTTAAAAATCGACCAACTACGAACTTTGGCGACCCTCTGGCCCAAGCTGGCCAACGATATTAACTAAATTTCACTAATAATGGAAACACTTAATTTGGGAGACTTAGCCATGAGATACAGACCAACGAATTTGACCGCCTTCCAAAGTTGCATCTCCTAACCTTCTAGCTTTTCTTTGAAAGTTAGTGAGCACACACTAATTTTTTGGTTAAGATCTAGCTATACGAAAATGGGAGAAATTGGTGTACATTCACTAACTAGTATATGCTTAGAAAGGAATGGGAATGATAGTATATGCTTAGGAAGGAATGGGAATGACATTCACTAATGTTCTGGCTTTGCTTTGAAATTTAGTGAATGTACACTAAAGTTAGTAAGCACGCGTATTTTCAAACAGATTATAAGTGTGGCAAGATTACTAAAATACCCTCATACAAAATTAGTGAAAATTCGCTAATAACTAAATAATTTCACAAAATCCATCAACCACCAACTCCGGTCAACCCCCATCTCCAGTCAGCGACTAGGCGAGCTCACGACTGCAAAATTAGTGAAATGTCACTAATATTGGGAAGTCTAATTTAGTAATAAAAAATTAAAAAAAAACCCAACTCCAGCGGGCGCCTCCCAAAGTTAGTGAAAATTCACAAATATTGAAAAGTTCTTATTTACTAGGAGTACTAAAAATTCAAAAAAAAAAAAATATCTTCCAACTAGTGAACCCTCACTTCTTGCAACCAACTCTAGCCGGCAACACAAAGTTAGTGAAATATCACTAATATTGGAAAGTTATAATTTAGTACTAAAAATTACAAAAATCGATCAATGACCAATAGTGAAATCTCATTAATCATCATAAAACCTTCACAATTTGATTAGACCATCGAACTAGTGAAATCTCAAATTAAGCATATAAAAATAAAAATGTAACAGTACAAACACCATAAATCTCAACAAGAACAATCTCAATTGAGGATAGCTTACGTCTCACATGTAGATCAACCGGCACGGCGGTTGAAATTCATCAACAAAACATGAAATTCGACTAACAGAGAGAAAGAAATAGATGATACGATTGAGATCTCAAGTGCCAATTCTCCGCCGTGACGGCAGCAATGACAATGCAGCCGCTATGGTTGATGAATTGAAGATGTTCCCAGTCGCCAATTTGAGGTTCTTATCGGAGAATCTCCTCCGTGCGTTTGCTAGTGTCATGTCTGTCTTTAGCATATCTCAACTTCAAAGTTCGAGCTGAATTTTCAACTTGGGAAACTAATTAACACAACATGCATCAGATTTCAAAGTAAGCTAGTGAAACCTCACTAATTATATGAAAACATAAAAAGTAACCATAGTAAATAGTAATCCATGAAATTAGTGATACTTCACTAATCATCATAAAACTAAAAAAGAAACTAGTGAAACTTCACTAATCATCTTAAAATGTATAAGAGCATATCAAACTTCACAATTCAAGTAGACTTTCAAACATGTGAAACATCACCAATCAACGCAGCATGCATTAGATTTCAAAGTAAAACTAGTGAAACGTCAGTTATAATCAATCGGAAAAGTCTTTAATATACATCCCTTTAAGGTGTATACCATATACACCTATTGTATAATTCATATTGTGCCACTTCATAAAAAATTATTTGTAAGACCGGTCATTCATAATATTTTATTCGTATCATAACTTTTATACTAAAAATTCGTAATTTTTTATCAATATGAGTCGTAATTTTTTAGGAATAGATTCATAACATTTTGGGAATTATAACATTTTGATGTGTTTCAATGAGGATGTCTATGATACACACCCAAATAAGAGATGTATATTGTATCACTTCCCCAATCATAAAAAGGTATAATAATAACATATCAAACTTCTGAAATCTCACCAATCATCATAAAACGTACTATAATATCAAATTTCACAGTTGCTTTCGAAATAGTGAAACCTCACCAGCTAACACAACATGAATCAGATTTCATACTAAAACTAGTTCGAAAGCAACTGTGAAGTTGACCATTTCCTCGGTCGAGATTGAGCCACTCCTATCCACGTTGAAGATGGAGAAGGCCTCCCTGAGGTTCTCCATGACCTTGTCAGAGTCAACGTCCTTGGTGATGAGCTTAATGAACTCGTCGAGGTTGATGTGGCCGTCACTGTTGTCATCAACCTTGTAGATCATGGCGGAGATCTCATCGGGGGTGGTGGTGTGGCGGAGGTGATAAGCACCCGGAAATGGAATATAGGGTGCGCTAGTATCTAGGTTTAGTGTTAATTTAAGTGCTAATTAGTTATTTTTAATATTCTCTGCTCGTAGAATGTGTTGGTGTTGTTTTGTAGGCGAATCGCCTAAGAAGAAGCTTTAAAGGCCCAAAACGTGTCATGGCTTGTGGATGGCCAAGCCGCAGCCAAGGCGATGGCCAAGGCAGAGCCAAAGCAAGAGGAACAGCCCGGGCAGAAGAGCGACGGCCAAGGCGCAGCCAAGGTTGAAGCAGAATGGCCAAGGCTAGATCAAGCGCCGCTCGAGCAGTGCAGCAGCAAGCAAGGCCCCTATCGAGCTCGGCATCGATGGGAAGCCATTCATTACATCGATGCCGAGCCCCATTGCAGCCAAACCCCTTAACCACTTCGGCATCGATGGGAGCTAAAACATTACATTGATGCCGAACAGCTTAGTAGTCCAGCTTATGGCCGTGGCCAGCGATGTCGAAGGGCTTAGCAGAGCATCTTCAGAGCATCTTCCTAGCGGGAAATAAAAGGAGTGATGTAATGAGATCCAAAGGAGCATAGGACGTTTTTTTGATACAATTCTAGATCTAGGATAGATTTGCTTGCATCTTAATTTTGTTCTTGAGTGTTTTTAAATTTCCAGCTTTGAATATTTCAATTTCTGTCTTTAATTGTTAGTTTTTGATATTGTTGCCTTAATTAAAGTTGTTACTCTTCTTTCGATCTATCGTTTGATCCAATTTATTTCTAGTCTTGTCTTTTCAATTATGCTTAGTCAATTTTTGCTTGCTCTTATCTTCGTAGATATGTGTAAGTAGTTTCAAGGGTTGGGTCATGGGATGATTAGCATCCCGTGGCTTGGGCGAAAAGTTCGTTTTCTCACCAATAATACTTTAATTTCTAGATTTGAAAATTAATGTGGGGTTCGGATTCATTTGGCGAATTACCGAGGTGTTAACCTCTTTGATCATGTGTAGGGAGGAGCATAGACTACCTACCACACATGATACTTAGAGCTCTGTCGCTCGAGGTGTTTACCAAATGAGTTCTAGAGCTAGCTTGATAATCGAATCTCTATTTCCCGGTTTAGGTACTTACAATTGTGTATTTTAAATCGCGTGAATTGGTGAAAAATGTGATTGAGCCCAAGTCATGAGTGCTAGGATTCCTAGACCTAACCTATCTTTTTTCTAATTAATTCGTTCTTAATTTAGCCATTTTAATTCCACCGTTCAAAGTAAAACCAAGTTGACTGGCTAAAAGTCGAAATCCTTACTTGCATCTACAAATCCAAGGCAAGCCATAAACTAATTCCCTTGGGTACGATCCTGGACTTCTCCGGATTATTTTGCTTCATCGATATTCAAACCCTACGCTTGGGGTAATATTCTCCTACACGGAAGATATCGAAGCAGAAGGCTGCCGAGGATGGAGGCAAGCTCGGAGGCGGAGATCTTGTCGTTGTCGTTGGCATCAAATTTCTTGAAGATGAACTGATCTAGAGAGAGAGAGGGGGGGTTGGAATAACAGGCTAAATTCACGATTTAAAGCCTCGAGGATATTTTTGTTTGGGAAAAAATTGTTTTGGCCTTATGGCTCAACGGCTCAAAAAGATGAAGGACCTTCGCTCAAAAATATTTTGTTGGCTTCATTCCACTAAATCAAAACTATTTTATTGTATATATGGCCAATTTTCTCTTTTTTTGTTTGTTTTTGTTTTTGTGTATCAAACAGGCACACTACTTGTTGATAGAAAAAATAAACGTCAATGCGAATTTTTTATTGTCTCGTGGGTTGAACGAACACAACTCTAATTGATAGAAAATATAATTTTAAAAACTCATCGATATAGGTTTGTCTTGTGCGTAGAACTAAGACAACTTTGATTGATAGAAAATATATAAAACTTAAAAAAAAAAAAAAACTATGATATATGTCTTGAATAACTAAAAAATATGATTTTTATTTAGCATTAGATTCATTACTTATCTAAAATCACCCCCCCCCCCCGCCCCCCCCAAAACGAATCTAGTTATGGCCGAGACTAGATTGGTTTAGGTTCCCCTTGCAATAATGACGCAACGTTGGCGATTTTGCAATTTTTGGCCACAGATTCCATCATTGCCAATAATTGAACACAACAACAGCCATGGATCTACAGAACTACGTAGAGAACAAACCAAAAACACGTGAAAGAAAAGGAAGCCTAGTATATAACCGGTTGATATTAGCAAAAAGGAAAAAAGAAAGAATAGAAAAACGTTACTCCCTGTAAGGACCCGTCATTTCGGAAATTATTAAAAGGTTCATTTGATATTACGATTAAGGAAAAATTTGAAATTTTATTGAGTTTATTTGAGTTGGGGTTAATGTGACGAAATTGTTTGTAGGAGGGTGCAAGTGCAATATGTGTTTATGGTGGTATATATATGTGTGAGTGTGTGTGTAGGGGAGTATTTTTACTCCTCACACTCGCTCTCTATCTCCCGATCTCTCCCTCTCTCTCGGCTCTATCTCTCTCTCCCTCTCCAACACTCAAAACTCCAACCATCACTCAAAACCCATAGCAACTAGCTTCCAATCGTCCATCTATTGGTGTTATTGAGCCCAAATTTCGTGGGTCGAGCTCGGGGAAGGAGATTCGGTTGATTTTGAAGTTTTCGGAGTCTAGGACTTGCTCAAATCGCGTGGGTTTCGATCATTGACTTGAGGTAAGGAATTCTACCTCTCTTTATATGTTATTTGAGTTCTCCTATGTCCTATTAGAGTATCTCCATGCTTTGTTTGAGCTTGTATTGATTGTTGTGGTGGTGGTTGTTGTTGTTGAAAACCCATATGATTCTGTCAAAAAAATCTGCTCGAGAGCTATTGTTATCGATAACATTCCCATTGTTATCGATAACATTACGTTCCCAAACCCAGAAATGCATCGTTATCCCTAACGCTTTCCATCGTTATCGATAACGTTATGTTCCAGGCCCAGAAATGCATTGTTATCCCTAACGTTTGTCATCGTTATCCCTAACGTGCCATTGTTATCCCTAACGTTTGTCTTCGTTATCCCTAACATTGCATTGTTATCCCTAACGTAGCACCGTTATCCCTAACATTTGCCACTATTATCGATACCCTCGCGTCTGGAACGATATTGACCCATTTGTTATCGATACCTCCCTTCATGGTATCGATAACGTTGCGTTTTAATTGACCTCAACCTATTGTTATCGATAACACTCGTGAAGGTTATCGATAACGTTTTCTGTCTGGACAATTTTGCTGACTTGATCCATCCTTTATTGTTTTGGGTTCCATTCACTTCTGAATCACTCCAAGAATTTTCCGAATGATCCCTTAACTTGAGTAATCATATCTAATGCCTTCATTGCACGATCTTAATGCTCATTCGAACGTGATTGTACAAAAATTGTTTATAGACCAAAGATGGATTTGAACGGTACGGATTGATTGGAAAAGGATTTTGAAACTTTACGGACTCTGAGTATAGAAACTAGATAATCGGGCATCCCAGAGTCTAGTCGTGGGTTAATATGTGCCTGTGAAGGTACGGGGGTATGCTTAGAGGTACGATGAGGATGTGTTGTGTTGTGGTATACTTAAAGGAATAGGTGTGTATTAATTAATTAGTTAGAGTCTTAATATGGATGACAATTTGGGACGTTTTGAAATGTAATCAAAATGGAGGATTGGTAGATTGTTTAAAATGCTTGGAGTGAAATTCGAGGTTGCGAAAGAACTGTGGAGATGATAAAGTAATTGGTGTCCTCTCGACTCGTCAAGCCTTTCAATCCTTTTGGCACCCTTTCTATGAGGTTTATGTGCAGAAACCGTTGGATAAAGTATCTTGGCATTGTATAGGTGTACTTAATATGCCGTGTCTGATTCGAATTTGTAAACTAATGAAAAGACACGAACACATATGTTTGGAAATTATGTAGTGGTTAGTTGAGTTTTGTGACACAATCAATAGATTGAGGATGAAGTTGGTTATGAAATGATGATGATTATGAAAAGTGCGAGATGTGACCCAAGTGGTCGTTATTGAGGGAAAAGACTCGGGGTGACCCTGCGCTCGAGGGAATTAGACCCGAGGTGACCCAACTGATTCATATTATTGGAGGAAAAGACTCGGGGTGACCCTGCGCTCGAGGGAACTAGACCCGAGGTGACCCCAACTGATTATTATCATTATTAAGGGAAAAGACTCGGGGTGACCCTGCGCTCGAGGGAACTAGACCCGAGGTGACCCTAGTGACTATTGATGGGAAATACTGGATTAAAGGAAAAAGAAAGGTTTTGGCAATAAAGGAATGTAATGAAGATCAATGTGGACATGAGAACAAATGTTGTACTGTACGACAAATAATAAGATGTTTGAATTGATAATAGATAAATGTGGAACGACGTGAGTTTATTAATGTATTTAGTTGAAGAAGTAAACGGCTAGTGACCTTTATGTGAAGACTAGGACCCTTAGACGATAATTTGCAGCTTGTAGGTAGTCACTTGTACCATAGGCGTATCTGTCAATACTCATTCCTTCTCAGTGTATGATTCATTCAAATTACATATAGCTTGAGATTAGAATTTCCTACTGGGCTAGTGTAGTTCAACCAAATCTTTCTTTTCAGGTTCAGACACCGGGCAAAAGTTTGCATGCATTGTGTGCTTGGCAGTGACAGACTTTTGAGAAGCTGACATCATTGTTATTTCGTTATCCTTGTAAAAATCTCATTTTGTTAAAGATGGTTTTGTAACCAATTATTATTGAATTTTCTTTTGATTAAAGTTGTAATTATCCAAATTTCGAGGACTTGTTTGTAAAATTTAAACAGGTGGGAGACTCCTTTGGGTAACGTATATGATATGCGAGGTTTCTCTTTTATTGAAATGTATTATTTAATTATGCTAAAAATCGAGGGCGTGACACTCCCTCCGTTCCAATTTGCGAGTCCCTTTTCGGAAATCCAACTATTTAAGAAAGGCTTATTATTGCATTGTCAGATTTTTTAGTTTCCAATTTTGCCCCTAATTAAGTACTACCTCCATCCCAATTTACTTGTCCTAGTTCTATTCTAACCGGATAAAAAAACTAGTTATATCTTTAAATTGGTAATAATTTTTATCCAATATGGATCTTGTTTGGTAGATCTCGATTTGTTATACAATACAATATTTTCAAAATCACTTAAAACATTATAAATTTCAAAATATAATCAATTGAAAAGTGACATGAACTTCCAAAAGTGACAATTAAATTAGGACGGAAGAAGTAGTTTTCAATTATTTTATGATGGCATTTAAATTAGCCCTGCAATTTCTGGCGCAAAAGAAGCAGAGTACTTTTTCTCTACTATTTCGGCGCCCCTTCAGGAATTTGAATTTGACTGGGTCTGTTTTCCAAGAATGGGTGGTAATTAATTGCAGGGAAAACTGAGTATGATGTCATTTCATTTGTTGAAATCATTATTTAATGAGTATTTAAGTTTGGAGAAGGAAGGGCAAAATGGAAAAGTTTGAGCTTTTTCGGTGTTGACTTTTGGAAATGGACATTCATTTTGGAACGTCCAAAAAAGTAAAGATGGATCCTCAAATAAGAACAGATGGAGTATATAACAAAAAGATCTATTTTCAACTCACCAAAGAGGGTGGGGAGAAAGGAAAGATAGACATGAGAGGTCAAGAAAAGCAAGATTTATTGGTGGAGAGCATTGGGTCTCTTATAAAATAAAATACTCCCTCCGTTCTTTTTTAAGTGTCCTGCTTCGTAATTCTAACTTATTAAAAAGACATCATCATTATACCTTTCACATCAACTTTTTCCTCTACTTTCCCTACTTATCCATCATCATTACACTTTTACTCACTTACTTTTCAAAATAGAATACATTTTTAGGGACAAAATAGACAATGCACCAACTTTTACCCACTAACTTTACAAAATAGACACTTATTAAGGGACAGCCTAAAATGGAATACTAGACTCAAAATAAGGGACGGATGGAGTAAAAAGTATTGGGTGACTTTGGGTCTCTCTACTGCAGAACAGAGTTGTCACAGTTTTGCTACAGAAAAACCGAGAACAATGTTAATGGTTAAGGCAAAGGACAAATATGATTTTCCATTCCGAACACAACCCTGCAAATTTAAGTATTCCACAAAAATCCAACCCTAAACTGGTGAGGAAGAAAGAGAGAAGTAGGACTCTACTACGTAAAGGAAAAGAAAATAAAACCCAGCAATATAGAGCATTCATGTGCAGATTACCTCCTCATTTGATTTTTGCAATCTTCTACAATTGCAAGAGCATACTTTCATATATTATTGGTTATTACTACCACCATAATTTCTAGAGTTTTCATGTTTAGAAACTCCGTCAGTTTCCTTTTACCTTTATCTTTTCATTTTGGGGTCTTGGTCTTCTATTGGCCACAGACACACACAGAGGGCAGAATAGCAAATTGAAAATTAATGGTTCCAAACTTCAATATATTTGATAGAACTTCCTCGTTGTCTTCCTATAAATGAACTGAGTACCAATTGTCAAGGAATTTAGCAATATTTCCTTGTGATGTGCTCTACATTCACGTTTATGGCTGTAAACGAGCCAAGCCAAGCTAGACATAGCTTGAGCTTGGCTCGTTACTAAACGAGCCAAAAACTTGAGCCTTTTTAATCGAGCTTAGCCTCTTTAATCAAGCCTTAATGAGCTAAGCTCTTAATGTATCGAGTTTAGTCATTTACTAAACGAGCCTCTTTAATCGAATCAAGCCTCCCTTAACGAGCCAAGCTTTTGTCAAAGGAGCTGAGCTTCACTCGGCTCATTTACTAAAAGAGCTGAAAACTCGAGCTCGAGCTTAGCTCGTTCACTAAACGAGCTGAGCCGAACTCGCAAGCTGCTCAGTTCGTTAACCGCCCTATTCACGTTACAAAAAGTGCATGGTACTAAGAGTGCCTTGGCTGCTTGGCAAACAAAATAAGCAAACCAACCAAAAGTATTTTCCCATCGTAGCATTGGGAAGAAAGCCAAAGTATGAGTATTTGTACCGTAAAGTCAATAGTTCTAACTTCTGAAAAGGAAATAAAAATGAAAGAAATAAAATCATACCTCCATTGAGTTACCAAAGCATACCTGGACAAGACAAAAAAAAAAAAAACTAATTACTTTATCACAAAGTTAGATTTCTAATCTAAAGAAGAACTAACTATTAGAGCGAACTTTTTTTTTACAATTCCCAATTTGTGAAAACAACAAAATAAGTGGTTGTGGTTGTGGTAGTGGTGGTGGCCGATGAAATTGAAAGCCACAACAATAATCTAATAAAATGGGATTCAAAGATTTGAAATAGAGATTCGGCAGTTTTCAGTCTCCAAAAGAACTTGAACAAAGGTTTCCCCCTGATTGGACTAATGATGTGTGCTATGACGCAAATTGGTGGCAATTAAACCAAACAGCCCCTTTAAAGACCTGGAATTTGGAAACTATTTTGTGGCTTAAGGCCTCAAACCCGAATCCTCATGAGAATTTTCTTGTGAGAATCGTGTCATGGTTTTAATGAGAGAGTGTCATCTCATAAATTAGGGATCCCACGACAAAAAAGAATACACCCAAGCACAGAAGCAGAGGAACGGCAAATATGAATGGACCAAACTCATCCATTCTCTTCTACAAATCCTAGAGGAAACCACTGCACATTCATTGACTACCAGATGGCCTTTACGAGAAACAACCTACAGAAGAAAATGAAAGCAAAGGAAAGAACAAAAGGCCAACACGACACAACCGAAAAATGGCAAAAGTCTGGAAAGGCATAACGATTATTGATACAAATGCCACAAAAAGACAACTCTTGTAATCCTTGTTCACAAAGAGTAAGTTGTACATTTTCATTAAAGCTACACAACCTTTTTTCTGTCGATTTTTGTTTGGGGATTGAGATAGTGTTCGGTTCCGCTAAACTTGACGGAAAATCAAATATTGTGAGTGACTACCCCACACAAAATGCTAAAAATTCTTACGAGAGCTAGAATGTCTCATTCAAAATGCAAAGGCAGGTCAATATTATAGTGCTTCTAAATAACCATGACAAACTGCATTTAAACATGAAGTGAAATATGGCAAGAAATTATTTAATACGAATCAACTTAAAGGGTTGCAAGATTGACATACTGTGGAAAAACTAGATCCAAGGATGGTACAATAAGAGAAATGTCCATGTTGCCTCTGATGAAGCACTTGAAGAATATGTTGAACACTGGAAAGTTAGAGAATGATATTCAGAATATCCATCATGAGCTGTTCATGCTGTGCAAAATAAAGCAAGCACAAGCATAACTAAACAATGACAAGGAACGGCACAATCATTCCTAAAGCTGGTGTGGACCACTTTCAAGTCCCAAGTATGAGGGAAGTTAGTAGTGAGTGCCTGA
>BPLS01000218.1:9388-26445 GCA_019656275.1 Rhododendron kiyosumense | reverse complement strand
AAAGAGGGGTTCCTTAGAGGGAAGTTGACCTTTCCAACAAGCCCTAGTACCACCAAAGAGGAAGGAAATTATTACACGGCATATACGATCAAGAAAAATGGAAGGAAATGTTAAACGATTAGTAGTGAGTGCCTGAAAGAGGGGTTCCTTAGAGGGAAGTTGACCTTTCCAACAAGCCCTAGTAACACCAAAGAGGAAGGAAATTATTACACGGCATATACGATCAAGAAAAATGGAAGGAAATGTTAAACGAGAATTCCAACAAAATGCATCTAGCCAAGAAGAAATCCCTTCGTTACCATATGAAATAGAAACTATTACATGGTCTTGGATAGAACTCAACCCCAAAAGCTGCTATTGAAGTGAGGGTTTCCTTACGCTTATATTCGTCATATTACTTTGGTACCCAAGCGATGTGGGACTTCGCTTCACAGAAACTTCTACAACATTTTCTCAAAGTACGTTATCACAGCTGCCTCCATTACTGGCTCTCCAATGAATGTTGTAATCAAAAATAAGCCACAACACAAACTACATTTCCTATACTATTTTCAGCTTAATTTGTTTCGATTGAGGATGTAATGTCATATAAATAATATTCAACAAAGTAAAAGGTACCTTCATACACTTTGAAGAGTGATAACAGCTTTTGGATGTTGAATGAATGAAAAGAGAAGGTCCCAATGGAAGGCAAGCAATGCCAACACAGCCAATTCTGGTAGGACCGTAAAGGGCCAACAGAAAATAATGAAATTCTTGCCAAAAGGACACGCGTAGTTAAAGACTATCCAGGTAACATGGACGACTCTTTTATTCCTTGTTTATAAGGACTAGGTGAAAGGTCCATGCACAACACGTATGTCGTGCCTGTTGGTTTGTAATTGCAGAGAATAAGTTTTGATTACTTGATAGTTGTGTAATGTCGTATTTACCAGAAACCATTGAGGAGGAATTAAAGGAAAGCAAATCTCTTTTCATGTTTCCGGAGCACTAAAGGAAAATGATATATCAACAGGGGTATTTTTCATGTAATATAAATGTAAACAATTCACCACTTCATAGGGGGGAAAGAGGATAAACTCTTCTTCCATGAACAATAGCAAATGGTAGTGCACATTGCCAAAAGCAGACAATGTCAATAGTCCATTAAGCTGTGCTAGAAGACAAGGCACAACATGACTTGGTAAAAAGACAATCAATTTGAAAACAATTCACCACTTCACCTTGTCGATGTCGAAGGTGACTTCTATCTGAGTTAGGCTTGTAGGAGCTGGTGGAATGCCCACGAGCTCGAATTCACCAAGCATTTTGTTGTCTGATGCCATCTCACGCTCGCCTTGAAGAACTTTAATACCCATGTGAGTTGGTTTGTCAGCTGCTGTAGAGAACACCTGAGGTAACAAGTCCCAATCAAAAACTCAGAAAATACCTCAAATATCACAGCGGATTCATACCAGGCAACAAAAACTCTAGCAGTTAATGCACTTCTACTATTCTTACTCTGCAATTGTTTTATTCAACATGGATGTGTATTGGAAGAGGTGACTATACATTCAATGTGCAAGAAGGGCAATGGCAATCCCACTGCCATAGCATTTTCCTACCATATTGGCAACCCAGCAAACTGTTGAAATCAACACCCTTGTATCGTTAGTACACTTTATCTGCAGTCATATTTTACGCATGGATATAGGTGCACATGTGTGGGCACCAGCATGTCTAGGTGTCAGACACCCCCAAACCCATCATATCACGAAATGGGATAAGCATAAGTTGGCCACCAGCATGTGGATGCATTGAGAAAATTTACAAAACCATGGGTACAATAATCAACCATAGGATGTTGGACTTGTTAACGAATGTACTTGGACTTGAAGCAAATGTCGCATGGAAATTTGGTATCTACCTCTCCCCATGAGAGACTCTATAATGTATGTTACATTTTCATAAATATAAGCTAATTCTTTTTCGAAACAGTGGGAGATTAAAGGATCAAGTTCATTTTAGTTTGCCTTATCGTATCCGGTGGACCCATGTACATTGGCAACAACCAAAGATTCCCCATGACATTTGCTTCAACCAATGAGATACATTGCTGTTAAAAAAGAGCCCATGAGATATTCTATTGGACCACAAATACCCATATCAGGAAATACGATCCCTAAAAAAATTAAATAAAATCTAAGGTTGAAGACTAAAGTGTCACCTGGCCTTTCTCCGTTGGAATGGTTGTGTTCCTATTGATCAATCTGGTGAAAATACCCCCAAAGTGTCTCAATACCGCCTCATCCGGATTTACTCCTTTACTTGGAGTCTTACCAAATATTTCTTGTCCCACTTCTTGCACTTTTGGAACGTGAGTCATTCCTCCAACAAGAAGAACCTCATCCACCTCCTTAGTTGTTATCCCAGCATTCTTCAAACAGCTCTTGCATGGATTCCTAGTCCTCTCAATCAAGTCATTAACCAAGGGCTCGAATTTTGACCTGGTCAATGTGATATTCAAGTGCTTTGCACCAGAGGAATCAGCAGTAATGAATAGAAGGTTGATATCCGTCTGAGATGTAGACGACAACTCAATTTTAGCCTTTGCAGCCACTTCCCTAAGCCTCTGGAGGGGAAGCCTGTCTTTTGACAGATCAATACCCTCTGTTCTTCTGAACTCACTCACTAAGAATTCTAGCAGAGTATTGTCAAAGTCTTCTCCTCCCAAAAATTTATCACCATTTGTTGCCTTTACCTGCAATGGAGTTAATTGTGAATACACCTGAGTATGATTGAAAACTACGGAGAATAAGCCTCTGCTCATTTTAATGTAAAAAGTTTTACCATGAAAATTGATTTTTACAGAGATTTTATTGGTACATCTATTGTTTGGACGGTTAGTTGTAGCTTTTATGGATTATTGGATTGTGCCTGGCATCAAGCTAGAATGCAATTTCCGAAGAAATCTATTTGTACATGTACTACCCGTCAAAATGGTGGCCTTATCAAATCCTCCCAGGACCTTAAAGCACATTAGCGCGCACAACAAATATCAAAATTTCAGCACACGCACCATAATGGCTTATGGTTCTGAACCCGATAATCCGATTTCAAACCGTTATGCATGACACATTTTCTTGGGGAAAATATTTTGCCATATTTTATGCAACAAAAGAACAAAAATTCAAGAAATCATATTTCGAATTTGAGGAAAATATTTAACATGCAAACAAATAGAGCCTAAATGAAAATCTACCACCATACCTCAAAAACACCATCAGATATTTCAGAATGGAAACATCAAAGGTTCAACCACCGAGAACAAAAACCGCTACAAGACCCTCCTTCTTGTTCAAACCATATGAAAGTGAAGGAGTAGTAGGCTCATTAATGATTCTCTGCACATCAAGGCCAGGAATTCGCCCAGCATCCTTTGTTGCTTGTCTCTAGGCATCATTGAAATAAGCTGGTATAGTGATAACAACTTTTGTGACCGTCTTTCCCTAAATATGATTCTACAATCTCCTCCATCTTGGTCAGAATAAATGCTCCAATTTGGCTAGGAGAATATTGCTGCCCATTGACTTCAACCCAAGTGTCTCCATTAGGAGCCCTGACATTCTTGTATGGAACGAACATATATATTGGTTAAATCACAAGCCACACAAATCCAATTTCAGCACATAAAACAAAACAACAGATCACTTCCTACTCTTGATATCATACTTGCGTTTTCTGGAGTTATACTTGTCTCCTATTTGAGTGTACAAGCTTGCCTCCTATTTGAGCGTAAAAACTTGTCTTCTATTTGAGCTTAAAAACTCAAATAGGAAAAACTCACTCAGGGCCAACAGAAATGCAATTTCAGCACATAAAAAAAAAAACACAACATATTTTTTCCTATTCTTGATACCATACTTGCATTTTTTGCGGTTTTATCCAGTGCTGCAACTCCAAGGAAAGTCTTGCCAAAATCCATGTCAAATGCTGGAAAGAACTATTTATATCTACTAAAAGATTGGGTGTTTAAGCAAAACAGAACATCGTGCTTGTTCTACCTCAACCTCCATGCCATAAGCTATTCGGACAGAGCCTGGGACCTCCATTTCATATTCCAATAGTCTCCCAGAAGCTGCTTCAGATGCAACAGTGGCAAGCCTAAAACAAATAGGCTAGAAGCATGAGATAAGGGGGTAAGAGTTAAAAACAAATTCAATGCCGATATGTTGCGAAACAAAGTGCTTTGTATTAGAAATAACTACAAGATAGGGAATAGCAATAGTTTCAATTATCTTTTCCACTTTTGAGCTCAGATACGAAACACTTGACTCCACACACCTAGGAAAAATTAATATAAATTACACATCTATGACCTACCAACAGACAATTGTGAGTTGGAAATTCAAAAAACAGCAACAAAAATAATACTAAGTCCAATAAACAACCAATCTAACCTTTTCAATAGCTCCTCATGGAGCAAGTGTCAACTAACTCGCCCATAAGAACAACCAATCATAACTGGATCACTGTCATCAAGAAAAACAATCGTATCCCACCAAGCATGTTCAATACACCCTTCAAGCCCAAGATCTAACAAAAGATGATAGTAAGCTTCACCTTAGAAGTGAGGGCAACCAATATCAAAGACTAGTGGATGAGCCCGTGCCTGAAGGCACGGCGCAACACGTTTGGAGAACAATTAAATTGAATTACCATTCTATACTTCTAACCAACCCGATAGTGAACCTGTCTTTTTCAGGAAAAGATTTTTTAAATAAGCTTCAAACAAGGTACATCTAATCAATTTCAAATAAGTGAATTTCAAAGACGTCAACAACAAAAAAGCTGTCTAAGTTTCAAAAAAAAAAAATTGATCATAACCTAAGCAAATTAAATCATTGCATAACAATTTGTTCTTTCAACCTCCTTAATCTCCACAAAATATGCATAGAGGAGTTTGAACAATTCATCAATTAAGTTAATTAGATACAAAAAATTTGCACATTTCATCAAACCCATCCAGAGAATGCTAACTAAGATATAATTCTAATAGCAAATGAGCCTAAGCCTGAAGATATTAATTCAAATGCATTGACCGACAGCCCTGGCTCATTCAATTTTCAAAAATTCTACATAGGATCATCAAAATTTAGGGCATTGAATTCCAATTCAATCAAGCAATTTTTTTTTTAAGTTAAGGAATACAAATCAAACAAACTGTACAATTGCATGTGCTATGGCTCGTACCAATCAAAACCAACTACCCTATTTTACTATTGACCTCAGCTGTCTAACAAAGGACCCAATAGCTCTATCTCCAAAATCATTTGACACTTGAAAAAATAAAATAAAAATCATATTTATGTCAGTAAGAAGGGTTACCTAATACAGGCTTAAGATGAGAGGCAAAATATGATTTTTTTTGTACTTTACTTCATCGAAGAATTGCCATAGTAAAAGAATGCAAATCAATCTTGTGTATTACAGAAAGCCAATGGGGCCATTATACTTTTGAGGCTAATGCTCGTGTGTTTTAGAGAAAAATCATACAATCTGTAGCGGTTCAAATGCACATCAAGTCTTAGCATAGGTATGCTTTCCATGTTAACAAAAAAAATGCTAAACTAACAAATATCACGTGTTGGACACTCCGGAGACGTGCACCATGTTGACGACACATATGGGCGTGCCCATTAAATTCAAAAGAATGTTGATTTTTTTATTAAAAAGGACCACAGTGTTGGATTTCTTGTCGGACTTCCCTGAATGGACTGAAAGAGATCATACAGCACCTCTTTTTGAATCCACTACAACTAAAGCATAGAATGCTCTACGTTTTGTAAGGCACTTCGAACATACAAAAGGTTGAAGTTTTGTGAAGTATTCCTCGGTGGAGCTTAGACATGCTTTAAATGAATAACAATAGATGGTTAACTGTTCAGAAATCTTGTCTCCAGGGCGACTACGTACACGTCCAAATAAAAAACTTTTGTATTAAAAACTGAAACCATACCTATTTTCGACCTGCATATTCGATAAATGCCTCGTCAACATGCACGGGTAGATACTGCTGAAGACCACGGCAATCGAAATACTAACTGTAAACAGGAAAAAAAAAATTGAAATAAACAAAGCAAGGAAATGGAAAGACAACAAAAGAGAATGTCTATGGAGACAGGGAGGGGGAGGATGAGAATGTAGATGGCTTACTGCTTCAGATTTGGGGATGAAGCTGACTTTCTTTTGGTAGCCTTTTGTAGCCCTTCGTCTACAATTTACAGTGAAAAGTGCTTTAGTCATGCCAGTGTATAAAGTCTAATACAAATTAAAAGCCAAAGGCAGAAAGCTCATTAAGCACGATACGCAACAATTGAAGTGCATATTAATATGCCAGTCTAGCACACTGCACAAAAGCGAGGACACATAAATTGAACAAAGAACATAGGTAGGAATCTTCAAGACGACCGTGTTGGAAAATATAAGTTGAAGGATTCAGAAAATTACCTTCTTGAAGGCACCCACTGCTCCTCATGCTCACACTTTCTTTTTTCTCTTCTTCATCCTTCTTCAATCTACCTTCCTCTTTTGATATTTGCAGAATGTCCAAAAGACAGAAAGTTATTCATTAAAAATGGTAAAAGCACAATAGCTAAGACCATAAGGAAAAAATGCAAGGCTGAGCTTCAAGCTTGATCTGTCAAGAACTGAAGATCTCTCCAACCTTCAGTTTTAGTTGTTGCTGAAATGTATCCGACCGTTCATACTCTTGCTCATACTTCCCCTGTATCAAAGTCTCACAGGATATGAATCAGCAAGCGGTTTGACTTTGACTCATCAATCATTACCAAAAAGCATTTGGCATGGAGAATGCAAGTTTTATTCCAAAAGCTGAGCAAGGTACAACCAAAATGCAATGTTGGAGTAATATCAACACAGGCTGCCATAAAATGGTTCTTTCTTTGTCCAATATTAATCCATGGGCTCAGACCATAACACAAAAAGAGAGCAATGATTATACATGATCTCCGAATCAATGATGATTAGTGCACCTAGACTTCAACAGAAGGTATCGGTAAAAAAAGCCATTCAACACCTCAAGAAAAGAACACAATTACGCAGGATTCTTGTAATTATAGCACACCAACTCTTTCACTGAATTTTTGCATGTTGTATATGCGGGAGTGCTAGTGCTAATAGACAGAACAAATAGGCACTCTAACAGTTTAAAATCTTAGATCATTGCGATAGCTGTAGATTGCCATCTAAAGGGGAGAAAGAACACAAAGAAACACCCCACCTATGCACTTCCTCCCACATCAAAAACCTCCAGAAAGTCACTAAATTGCTCAAGAGGGGAAACCTTTCTTAAGAGGTAAGACTAACACTATACAATATGCAGCAAAGATCTGCTAGGTCAATATTCCCATAGCAAAAGAACAGACCAGAAGAACATGGACATAAAGGCAAGTGCAACCTCACTTTACCTCATCGACCAATGACTTTATCTTAGAAGTTGTGTCTTTCTTGAGCCGTTTCTTCCTCTTTGCTTAAGGTCTTATGCAGTACATTTAACAGGAACAAACAAAAATTAGCTCGTACCCAAAGATGATTTTTTGTTCACAAATCCGAACATGAAAATTGCTACAAAGTATGGCACAAATCACTATACAAGAACTGCGAAAGTGTTTCTGTACATTAACGGGGCCATGGCAAGGAAATCAGGAAGATACCCAATGATTCAAAGACAGTATACAATAATGGAACAGCAAATGAGCCATTAGATGTAAAACAAAATCATCTAATTAATAGGAAAGTTATACCTGTAAGATTCTCCTGAAATGCATGGGTTTGGCCACCCAACGATTTCCTCTGAGAGCAACAGAAGTGGTCGACTTTTGGCGGGATTGATGGTTCGCCAAACACCCGGTTAACACCTAAGAGATTTCTGATCAAAAAAAGATCATGCCACGCTGGATGTGAATGATAAAACTCCTTTAACTGAAAAAAAGAGACGGAAAAAAAATAAGGAGCACAATCCAAACCTCACAAAAACTATAGCTAGGGCTTCAAAACCTCAACCATGAAGCCTCCTAGTTTCGTCTAGAGAACGATTCGAGTAGTTAGGGATCCGATTGAAAACAGAGAGATCAGTTAGAGAGGGAGTTGGGTGGTGGTCACCAGGGATCGATAGGTAGTCGTCGGTGGTCGATGACACGCCTGGTAATGCAGTTTCAGAGGTTGAGGAGAGTCAGGAAGAGTCATTAGAGGGTCGTCAATGACTGGGTTGCTTTGTTGAAGGTCATCGGAGACTGGGTTGCTTCGTCAGAGAAAGAGATTATTTACCAAACTGCCATTCAAAAGTTAGTTTGTGAGAGGGACATTTTTTGGACCTTGGATGTGAAGAATTGGATAGTCAAGATTGAAAGAAAAGGAATTTTCTTTGGAATCTTTGAGATACCTCCCTCAGAATGTTATATGGATATATACTACGCATTCTCTCCCTAAGAACTGTTTATGTCTAATGCAACTTCAAGAAGGCCACAAATGCACAAAAGAATCAACTCTCGGAGGGGACAAAAAGATCTAAAAAAGAAATGAACAAATAGCCAACAAAAGTACTAACAAAATTCATATTTGCCCAACTCATTTCTTTATTCCCAATAAAATTTCACAAATACCAAGACCCTACAAAAAAGGCCATGGTTGTATTCTCGCTGTTGGAACTAGGAGAAAATAGATGAGAAACTTACTCGAAATTGAAATAGAAGAGCGAGGGGCGATCTCTCTTAAAAGTAGAGATCGCAATTCACTTTTTTGTGTGTGTTTAATCCTTGTTCTTTATTTCACAGATGATAACGTCCAAACACAAAAGAGTCACCCAATCTCATGTAAGCAACATGTCAACACCAATGGAGAAAAATAGCATCTTTTCTTTTTAACAAACTAAATAAAGCATCACAATTGACTAAGCAAAAACCATTTTATGCATGATCAAGAGATATAAAAGACGAACAAAGAAATGATACGAATAAGTAAATGTGGAACAGAAACCCAAAAATACTACCTGGAGTTGCAAAGATTGGAACATCAGCATCTCATCTTCCCCGCTAAACGCGGACGCCTCATTTAATTATGCGAAGGAAAAATGGAGGAAGGATTAGATGAAAAAAGGGAGTTGCTTGTAACATATTTTGCAACCTATAACTGAATTTCATTGCTAATGTTAAAAAAATGTGTTAATTTATAGTGAATAAACATGAAATCAGGTCCATAAGATCAAATAGTGATGGGGGTTTTCAATTGTTTACCCTTCATACCAGTATGTTGGAATAGAAACAAATAGCACGAAGTGAAACTCATCCGTGAGGATATTATATCAGACATCTACAGTGCATATAATGATGAACATGAATTTCCGTTTGACCGGAAAAAAATATATAATGATGAACATGAAAAAGAGAAAATTATGCGAATTCGGTAAACAAACGCAAAGCCAAAACAAACACGATACAACACAAAAGAAAATTTTTTCATATACCCAATTCATACATCCAATTAATTCCAAATCCCACAATCTGTAAAATGAACTCAATAGTCAATGTTGCTGTTTGGGCAGTGTAGGTATGGTGGTGTCCGTAAAAGATTAGGAAAAGAACTATATGGAGAAAAAGAGGAGATAGAAGAGTGCTCTGCTAGTCCTTCCTTGACCTCGCTCTCATGCCGATGGGAGACGAAGGAGAAGGGGAAATGGACCAGATGCACTCAAAGTTAAAAAAAACTGAAGTAATGATTGATTGTATATGAAAGTCAATGTGGCACTCGATTTTCCATCCACAGCTTCGGGAATTACATTCAATGGTGTCAATTTGTACTTTTGAGTAATAAGGCCAATGATAAAAGAAACCAAAGCAAACTACCAAAAATTAAAAGTAAACTTCACATCTAAAATCTCTCAAACAAATGAACCAACTGACTGTCCTATTCAATGGTGTCCACACCATTTCTTTCTCCATTTCCCAAAGCGTGAGGATTCCAATTTCCATTGTCCTTGCTAAGAGAAGAAAATTGTATGCACAAACTGGTTAGAATAACCTAACCAAAGTACACAAACGAAGAAACTTGTAGCCAACAAACTAACATTAATACTCAAGGACAATACTCTAGTTTACAACTTACTAATCACAGGAAATTGAAGATAGCAAAACAGAATGACTAAAGCTTCTCACAACCAGTTCTACTTAGGCTCCAAGTAACATTCTACCCTGCTTGTGCCTACATGAGAGTTTTCTAAGAGTATATGTATGGGTTCAAATCGGCCCTTGACTGAAAGCCACAATCCAGATTGCCTTCGATTTCAAAATTTTCGAGTGGAAGAAAATATAACCACCATGTGCTCATCAACTATCTCCCTGTATCTAACCACCATGTGATCAATTTCAGGAATTGCTTCCATTGTGAACTTTTACCGAACACGTGGTGAGCAAGTAACAATAAAAATTCCGACCATGCACTTTAGCACAACCATGAACTACACAACAAAAATTGCACAACCTCAAACTACACAACTCCAAAGCCAGAGTAACAATAAAAATCATAAAACTTGAGAAAATAATTTCGTAGAACTTACCAAGAGTGATTTTTGGAGTCGCCGGAGGTGGCGAACGGGATGAGCTTGGAGTCGAGCAGCTCGCAGATTGAGGAGAGTTGGAGGCGACAACATGGATGGCGTTGCCGTAGGACTCCTCCTTTTGGTTGATGGAGGAAATGATGCGGCAGGAGGCGCGGCGGGCGCCAATGATATTCTTGTAGGCAACGGAGAGGAGGCTGTGCTCCATCACGGTGAGCTCCTCGGGTTCGTTCAAACCGGCAACCTTCTCCATGAACTCGACAGATCCTTGGAGAGAGAGAGAAGGTAAAAAGGGGAAAGTAAAGGTTGTGTTTGATTGAGAGTTTAGTTTAGTTTAATTTTGGTAGTGAGTGGAGAGAGAAATAGAGTAATGATTGAAAACAAAACTAAAACTAAACGGGTAACCGAACAAAGCCAAAGCAATTTTAGGGATATTCACGTGTTTTCAAATTTTGAAAACAAAATCATAGTTTTACCAAAATGCCATTTGCCACTTTTACAGAATTGCCCTAAATCAAATTGATATTTACTGAAATGCCATCTTTGTTCTCAGCCCCAGTATGACACTATTTACAAAAATGCCATCCAAAAGTTAGTTTGTGAGAGGGATAAAATTAGACCATTAGATTTGTAGGAAATAGGAATGGAGGGTTGAGATTTGTTTGGGAAGCAAATATTATATTGGATAAAATCCCTTCCTTGTTATATCGATTTACTAAGAGATTAAATGGTAGAAGAATATGAGAAGCTTCAAGATAATGATAGGATGCTTGGTAACGCCATACACGCGCTTAACACAAAATGGTTGGCGGTGTTTATTAATACGGATATTCTACCTTCTGTCAGATACAAGTAATAAAACCAAGTTCATAGTAGCATAGAGGCACAAGATCACCATTCAAGAAGAAGCGAAGGATTTATGGGTTCAATTCACGTTTGCCGCATCTTTTATCAAATATATGGCTATGCAAGGACTTGGCTTGCAATTCCACATATTCCATCATTCAAGAAATGACAGAAAGAATTTCTATATTCTTTGCAGAAGATTATCGTAATGTAGCTAAGTGGCAATTAGCGAATTATTGAACACGGTTATCAGATAGGCTACCACTATATGGGGGGGGGGGGGGGGGAGATCACAGAATGGTTAAAGTAGTAGCAAATTGTAAAACACATAGGATTTCTTGATGTGGACTAACATACATAAAAACATCGCAAGAGTTTTGACAAGAAAAAGAAAACTGCATTGATATAATTTCTCAACAGGAACATCATTACCTCTAAATTCATCCCCCCATACGCCATAAGTCTTAGTGAAAGGAAGATCTGGCCCAATAAGTCCAACGCTTTAACCCCCGCTTTGTTGCCTTATGAAAGAGAAATGAAACTTACCTTCGTTTGAGATCTAAAGATGAGAGTGAGAGCATCTACATTCTACACCATTCAACAAAGAAGCTCAAGGAGAAAATCAAATCAAATCATTGATTAGGGTATTCACTGTTTCACATTCCTAAATCAAAAAAATAACAAGACAAACATAAAAAAGGGAAACAAATTAATAAGAAAAACACCAATAATCTCTCCAGCAATTATACAACTATTTTGGGATTCCCAAGTTTTGGTGTCACTACAGTTTTGTAGATGTTGCTTGGTAGAGAGAGGAATGAATCCAATGATCGGCGTTCGCTTACTACACACCCTTAAGCGGCGTGGGCGATGTCAACAGGTAGCACTCGCTGCCAAGGATAAGAGGCCTCAGCAAACTCTCGACCTCTGCTC
Organism: Rhododendron kiyosumense; assembly: GCA_019656275.1. Lineage (NCBI taxonomy): Eukaryota > Viridiplantae > Streptophyta > Magnoliopsida > Ericales > Ericaceae > Rhododendron > Rhododendron kiyosumense. Next base: position 14,054 of record BPLS01000218.1, on the reverse strand, counting down.
TTACACCGCCATCTACGGCCACCACCGCCACCAACACCACTTCTCTCTCTCTTCCCACTAAACCAAAGGAAGAAAAGAATAGGGGAGACGTACCTACGTGGCCTAATATGGGTCACATTTTTTGCCTGGGCCAAAAAGACGCAATTACCTCCAAGGTGCAGTGCAAAAGGCCAGCAATTGAGGGGCAAATGTGTCCAAAATTGAAAAAGTGGCAAGCCACCTATGGTTCTTTTATATAAGTAGGATAGGATAGGATAGGATAGGATTGGATTGGATTGGATAAGTTGTACCTACACATCCTTATCTTATTTCAGCCATAATTGAGCATTACTCATCGCTACCACACACACAATGCCACAATAAATGCATACAAGGGGCACCATATCTCTTTCCAAATGCACTTGTAATGTAAGTCATCATGATAGTGTTAGCCAATGACAAATGCAATATTGCATATTGCATCTTAAGCATAAGTTTATTTTCTATCGAATGGCATCTAAAATGTTGTAAAATATGAGAAGAGTCCCTAAAAATTTACAGCAACTTAAATTTTTGTAACATTAACATACCATGCAAAGAAAAGATCCAATATAAGTAACAAGAGTAACAACGTACTGTGGGACGGTAGCAAACATTGAAAAAATAATGTCTCCAATAAAAGCAAGCAAAATTTAAAGCAAAAAAATTGAGCAACTGGATAGTAGGGGAACGATCTAGAAAATATTCATCAAGTGCAGAGCAACTCGGTAAAATTTAAAGGAAGCAAAAGCAAAACTAAACTACAATAACAAGCCATGGTATAATCTATTCATAAATTGGTGTGCACCACTTCCAATACATTATGGACTCCTAGATAAGTCACGGTACTAGAGAAGTTCATAGTGCCACCACCAAGAAAGAAAAAGTAATACATAGCTTATAAATAAAGACAAATTAAAGGAAAAATTTTAACCCGAATTCCAACAAAAAGCATTTGGCCAAAAAGACTTCCTTTCATAACATATTCAGGGAAGAATTGCTTAGCTTTTAAAACTTACTAGAGGTGTATCCATGTGCTACGCACGTTCGGTCATACCCGTTGATTCAATAATTAAATATATTTAGGGTAGATGTGTTCTAATTGTTGGGTCATTTTGGCTTATTTAAAAGATGGTTTTAAAAACACACACATATACATGGATACAATTTAAAATTCAGCATGAATTTACGATGTTCAGGTTTCAGGGTATTTTATTTTGTCATATGTTTAATGTAGAACATATTACACAAAATAGCCAAAAGTAGTCTTGAAGGAGGATATAAACATTCGAGGAATTTACATAAATATAATACATGTATATCTAATATTTGTATTAAGCTATATGCCTGACAACAAGAACTTTTTCTACCACAATTCACAAATGAGTAAATAATCAACACCCACCTAAGTGGCATTACAACTTTCTTAATAAAACTTCCCAAGATTAGCAAAATAGAAAAATAACTACTAACTTGCAATTAAACATATGTTACCTAATTGTTCCCCTGGGGAACACTGAGCGGAAATAATTAGAAGCAGGGACAATCTATGAAGCACCGACACCTCTAGAGGTCGAGGTATCGCAGTGTCGAGCGCGGGGATACCTCGGGGATACGTACGGGACACGCCACATGTCGTGTCCCATAATTTAATTTGAATTTTTCATGGGGACACTGCTGGGACATGGCAGGGACACCGCGGGGATACGGTAGGGGCCAAACTGCAATTTTTTAAAAAAAATTTGGGGTCCAAACTGTAATTTTTGAAAAAATTGGGGGTCAAACTGTAATTTTTTTAAAAAAATTTGGGGCCAAATTATAATTTTTTTAAATTTCTGAGTGCTAAACAATAATAATTTATTTATTTATATATATAAATAAATATATATATATACACATGGCGTGTCCCCCGCCATTACCGTGTCCGTGTCCCCATTTTTTTAGAATTCCCATGTCCCGGTGTCGGTTTCGGTGTCCGTGTCCGTGTCGGTGCATCATAGGGGACAATCGAGAAGAAATTACATGCTGACTCACCTTTATTTTTTGGGATTTTCAAAACCTTAGGATGCAGCTCCATCCTTGCAACTTTCTCTCTCACGTCTTACTCCATACTCCCCCAAAGCTTTAAGCATCTGGATTTCTTATTTTTGTCATCCTATCACACCCAAAGCACATAATTAAAACAAAAAACAAAATAGCTTTCCTCCTAAACAGAATCCTGATTTTTTGAGGGAACCAATCTACAATATCAAAGCATAAATCAAGGAGTACCAAAAAAATAATCTATGAAACGCAAAAAAAAAAAAAAAAAAATTGGCGAACTAAGTTCAACATATCTACAAATGTTCTACAATTTTGGGGAATAAGTTTAAACCAAGCAAATATCTTTAGCCTATTAATCTATTCGGGGCATTAGAAGAAACCGATCACACAAACAAAACATCTACGTCAGTCGTGACTCCATATTGTATAGGAAGAGTCAAGAAAATAAACCTAATTAAGAAAAGACAATAAGAACCTCGTGTGGGACAATCAACGTGAAAGAGAGCTAATATAGGCTTAGAAACGTATCTTCAGCTGTGGAATTGAAATCCACAATCATAGAAGAGAGAATCGAGAATGGGCCCCTTGTCATTTATTGGTTATGAAATCAATTGCCTAAACTGGAACATTAATGTACTTGTAATCAAGTTTTATCTCAAGTTTAGAAAAGAAATGACTTTTCAATCGATAATAATTTGAGTTGGGATTGATAGTTTTATTATCCCTGAAATGTTAAAGTAACAGCTGTTGTGTAGGACTTCAAGTCCAGGAATCGAAGGATGCGTATGCTAGGAACCAAGTAGTTTTAGCCAGCCTCATACGAGAAGAGCTAATGCACATGATTGGGATGCCACTCAGAAACCTCTTTCGTTGAAAAGAACAAAACAATAATCAGGTTCTCATGAACACTTCATACGACAGAAGTATCATTCAATTCAGATGGAAATATGGTCCAATAAAAGAATACTTAAAGGCTCCCCAATCATAAGAGAAACACAAACACTATAATAAAATTGTTTCTAACAAAATCCAATCTACCAAAACTAAAAGAAAACTACATGACCTGCAAAACTATACTTCTGAGATCAAATCTTGGTTAGGGTGCACCTAAATCTGATTTAGAGCTTCTTGGTTTTGATGATATTTTGCTGAATATTTGTAAGTGTTCCTAAAATTATGTGTCTGGCGAACAAAGTTCTGGCAGATTGAAGTTTAATTCAGTTAATATAAACAGATGAGATAAGAAACTACGTCACCATTTGAATCTAACATGGTAAACACCTAACAAACAAATCCCTCCCAGCTTTAGGCATGAGGCTCCAAATTCAAAGGGCTCAATTGGAAACTTAACGCCAAAATAAGGTCGACCCAAAATTCAGTTTTACACACCTTATATCAGGTCTTTAATAAAGAAGAAATGAACAAGGAGAAGAATTTCAAACAAGCAACTTGCATTACTAAAGGCCAGAGAAGTCCATTGTGGTTGGCTAAAGACCACAAAAATCACACCATGATTGGGGGAAATGTAGAACGTTCCAGACATCTACAGTTACCATAAGCAATATTTAGCCTTGCTAAAACATCCTAGTTATAAAGCTAGCTCTAAAGATGCTCTGATTATGTAACTGACTGCCAAATTGTAAGCAGAACCACACGTCTCCCTCCCTCTCTGGTGTGTGTACTGGTGTGTGTACTGATGATAGCTACATGTCTTGCACTAACAGTCTCAAACAGCTAAACTACGAAGTTAATAACAATCTTCGACAAGGCCAAACCAAAAACTGTACAAGGGCATCCCTTTCTTGACGCGCAATAGACTGATATATAGCTGAATTAGGCTCCAACAGTAATCAGAATTGCACGTCTCTCTGTGTGTGTGAGTGTGTGTGTGTATTTGTACTGATGATAGTTACATGTCTTGCACTAATAATCTCAAACAGCTAAACTGCAGAGTTAATAACAATCTTCGACAAAGCCCAAAACGAAAAACTTTACAAAGGCATCCTTTTCTTGACAAGAAATAGATTGATGTATAGCCCAACAGTAATCAAAGGATTTTCACGACTTCTGCTTCATCTCAACATAGTTCTCGCCAATAATATTATGACTTTCCACACCAAGTATCTTGTGATCTTTATCATAAACCCTATACAACCCTAAGTTGCACAAAGCGGGGGTCAGAGCGGGGGTACCCAAAAGCTCTCAAGGTTAGGAGCTCCTATGTTTATTTTATTTTATATATATATATATATATATATATATGTATTTGTTGGGATTTGTCCCACATCGGTTAATTATCTCCTCCAAAACTAGTATATGAGCCTAGGCGGCTTCTCCACTCTATGCCAATCGGTTTGGAGTTGGATGCTTTAACATGGCATCAGAGCTAGGGTTTCAGAGGCTTTTCCCCTTTGTTTGTGCCATAGTTGCACTTTCTTTCGTTGTGATCCATGTGTTTCGGATCCTTTGTTTACCTCTCCACGTGTAAGTCTGGGTCGCATGTGCGGGGGAGTGTTGGGATTTCTCCCACATCGGTTAATTATCTCCTCCAAAATTAGTATATGAGCCTGGGCGGCCTCTCCTCTCTATGCCAATTCAGATCTCT
>BPLS01000217.1:20325-31966 GCA_019656275.1 Rhododendron kiyosumense | reverse complement strand
TAAGAAGGTCCTCTCAACGACAGACCTCATTTCAACACCAACCTGAACAGTTAATTCCCAATCGTAGTACCAGCCAATCTTCCTCTTCCGGCTATTCCCCTTCTCCATCAAACTCAGGTACAATGACTCGCCAGCCATTGAATTTAAGTTCTCTTCTTATTGTGTCTGCATGGGGGCGTGGTACCGGTCGTGCAGCCTCGATTGGGCGCGCTCCCCCGCTAGCTCGTCACAACAGGGGGGCTCTAGTCGGTCTACCTTATCTCCTCGCGGGTCTGATGCCACTCTCGAGGTTGAAGATGCTCATTGAGATAAGCGCTCTAGGACCGAGAACCCAACTACTTATGCCACACAAGCTGACGCAGACACCCATCAGCCCCAATCACCACCTCCCCAAGAACTTCCCCAAACATGGGCTCTCCTACTCATTAGGGGTGATCGTCTCGTGCACGTTGGGGATAGCGCCAGTTCTTCGAAAATGGCACTTACACTTGCTCAAGGGCTGCTGCTTCTAGTGGATATGCAAAAGGAATCTGGATCTCCAGTTGATCAGCTTGTCTCCACTGGTCACGTTAGTGGAATAAAGGTAAAGTTTTTTAATAACTTCAATCGAATCCTGACGTCTTATGTTTCTACATTAATGCTTCCCATCTTACTTGGATTCCTTCTGTTTATCCAAAAGATGATGACATTGGGACAGAAGATCCAGGAGATAGAGCCCAAGCGAAACAGGCTTCTTCGGGACAACACCAAGTAGCTCTAGACGATTGCAAGATTGGAAAGAGAGAGAGACAAAGCAAAATAGGGCACAGAGGAGACGAAGACCAAGCTCACAGCTGCAGAAGACAATCTCAGCCAAGCACAGGCTGAGATCGATGGTGCCAAGAAGGCTGCTTATGAAGATGGGTATCAGAAGGGTTTTGATGTGGCAACAGCAAGTTATGTTAATCAAATGCCTGCGATTCAGGATCAAATCTGGACGGCATGCTGGGAGGCGTGCCTAACGAAGGTTGGTGTCCTAGAAGACTCTCCCCTTTGGGTGAATAACGATCTTCCGAGCACCTTTACTCTTGCATCTCGTGATCTTGCTGAACAACAAGCCGAGGATGTCGAACAGTAGGTTGACGAGTTTGCTGAAGATGATGAGAGTACACCTGATGAATCTCTGGGGACAATTCCAGAATGTGAATCTGTTTGGGAAGAGACCCATGTGCCCATCAACCTAGAAGAAAATGCTATTGGTGGTGGTACTAGTACTGAAGTTACTGCAGGAGTTTCGAACGAGTCTCCTTCAGAGATTCAAGATTTGGACTAATTTTGTGAGTACTTCATCCACCACTTAGAACAATTTGGAGGTCCTGTGTGACCGTAGTATTTTGGCCCTGCGTGGCATCAGTACTTTTAACAAGATAGACATTCGGCCCCTCGTGGTGTAACATATGTTTTGGTGGCCTTTCGTGGCCTGTTAATTTTGCTCGGTCCTTCGTGGCCATAAACCTTTGCCATAAGTATTTGTCGTACTTTAGCAATCCATGCATATGTTTGTATGCATATCTCAGTATTTCGTACTTAGTCTGATTTCGAGTTCCTCGTACTTCAGCCCCCCTCTTTTTTTCTTTTTTTTTTTTTGTCGTGGAGTGCAATCTGGTGAATATGCACGTATTCAAATATATACAAGTACTCAAGCGTTTCATGCTCTTAGGCATACTCGTCCTGTGGACACCCAAGTGTCTTTATACTCAGCAGCATGTTGAAATATCTCTAACTTGGTATGCCCGCGACGTCTATACTTTAGACAAGGGTTAAGTATTTTCGTACTTTAGATAGAAACCTAAGTGTTCTTGTACTTAGTCGTCTGCACATATCTCATGCTCGTGAAATCGAATGTTCTCATCTTTAGCCTAAATCTCTTATACTTAGTCTTAATATTTTTTAGACATGTCTCGTTATGTCTAAGCCCAAGTACTTCGTATTTGAAAAATATTTATTCATGAGCCTCTAAATTTCTCATACTCGGCCTAAATTTCTTGTATTTAAACAAATCTAAGTTTCTCATACTTAATTAACTGTAAGTATCTCGTACTTTAAAGTATTCTGCCTAAATGTCTCATATTTAAACAACTCTAAGTTTCTCGTACTTTAAAGTATTCTTACATGTATTTGTATACAATCCGAGTCTTTTCATAAGTAAACATATCAGGTATTTCATACATGGAAACAAGCAAAACTTTCGAATGTTCACGAAGTTCAAGGAAACAATAACGTTTTATCGTACGCCCAGTCCCTGCTCCCTAATATGAAAAAGGAAAACAGTTCCGAATTTTCATATTCCAGAACTGCAAAACAAATATTCCAAGAAGTTGATATACTGCAAAGAAGTTTGATTTTATTCATATGCTTGAACTCAAGGGGGCGTTATTCGTACCTCTTGCAACTAATCAATAAAAATAACAAACAAGGGAATTTTATTCGTAATTCCCACTCAATCACGTAGTATATTCTAAACAGAATAAAATCAAAAACTAAATTCTTTTAAACAAAGAATTTTCTCAGATTATGATCGTTCCAAGGCCTTGGCATTGGATTTCCGTCCAGATCGGCCAATCTCTAGGCCCTTATGCCCACAATCTCGGTCACTCGATACGGGTCATCCCAATTGGCCCCCAACTTGCCCTCGTTGGCCACCTTGGTATTGCTGAGCACTTTTTGTAGTACAAGATCCCCAACACCAAACTCTCGAGGGTGAACGTGTTTGTTGTAGCTCTTCATTAGCTATTTTTGGTAAGAAGCCAGATGCACCAGGGTCCTTTCCCTCATTTCCTCGGTGAGATCAAGCTCAATTTCAAGGGCCCTGTCATTGCCCCCACTCTCAACCAATGCAGTTCTGTTGGTTGGAAGACTAACTTCTAGGGGTATTATTGCCTTTGTTCCATATGCCAAGGAATATGAGGTCTCTCCCGTAGACCTCCTAGGTGTTGTACAGTGTGCCCACAGTACCAGTGGTAACTCATCAGGCCACTTCCCTTTTGCTTTGTTCAACCTCTTCTTGATCCCATCAAGGATGTGGTTTTGTTGGACGCTTTTGCCTGCCCATTGCTCTGAGGGTAGGCTGGGGTTGAGTAATAATTTCGTATTCCATACTGGGCATAAAAAGCTTTGAATTTCTTCTGAAACTGGGACCCATTGTCAGTAATCAATGAATAAGGGACCCCAAATTGAGTAATAATACTCTTCCACATGAACCTTTCTATCATAGGTTCAATGATTTTAGCCAACAGCTTTGCCTCAATCCACTTGGTGAAATAATCCGTCGCTACCAATAAAAACTTCCTGTTGCTAGTTGCTTTGTGGAGTGGACCCACGATGTCCATTCCCCATTCAGCAAACGGCCAAGGACTCGTTAATGGCACCAAATCTTCTGTTGGTGTTCGAATCATTGGTGAGAATTTCTGACACTTCTCACAAATTTTTACATATACTTTGGCATCTTCCTGCATATGTGGCCACCAATAGCCTTGGATAATTGCTCGGTGGGCAATGGACCTGCCTCCAGCATGACTCACACATGTCCCCTCATGGAGGAATTTCTGCACCATCTTGGGGTGCATACAAAGTAAATATGGACCTGTGAAGGATTTTCTGTATAACTTACCCTCTGGTGACAGCCAAAACCTAGCAGATTTGGTCTTTATTTTGTGAGCCTTCTTCTTGTCAGAAGGGAGTATTTCATCTCGTAAAAACTCCACAATCGGGTCTATCCAGCTTGGTCCTTGGTTAACGTCTAAGACCAACTCCACACTCCTCCCAATGCTCGGCTCAGTCAGATACTCCATCGCTATTTTCCTTTTCAACTCAGTTGGTACGGCTGCAGCCAGCCAGGCTAGTGAATCTGCGAGAGCATTCTATCCAAAACTTATTTGCTCAATGTATACCCTTTCGAAGGTATCAAGCAGATCCTTGGCTGCCTGCACATATGCCGCCATCTTCTCATTCCGGGCTTTGTACTCCCCGGACAGTTGATTAACCACAAGCTGTGAATCACAATACATCCTGACTCGTTGCACTCCTCAATCCAGCTAAGAGTGCCTCGTATTCCACCACGTTATTCGATGCACTGAAACCAAGCCGAACAGATAGTTCAATCATTACTCCTTCAGGAGGAAAAAGTGCAACCCCAATTCTTGAACCAGTATTACATGCTGATCCGTCAACAAACAACTTCCATTCCATGGGATCTTGTTTGGCTGAGACTCTGTTCTTCATGGCTGGTGTCCCAGTCACCGCTCTTTTCTTGCAAGAGGTAAGGGTGCTATTGCAGGTGAAAACTCTGCCACAAAATCTGCCAACACTTGGCCTTTGATTGCTGCGCGTGGTTGATAATCAATGTCGTACAGGCTTAACTCGACGGACCATGTTGAGATTCTTCCCGAGAAGTCTACTTTTCGTAGCAGTGATTTCAATGGAAACTCAGTATAAACCACAACCTTGTGGCTTTGAAAAAAATGTGGCAACTTCCTTGTGGCTGTCCTTAATGCCAAGACAAGCTTCTCCAGGGGCAGATATCTCGTTTCTGCGTCCAGCAATGTTTTGCTAACATAGTGATAGGGATTTGCTCGGATCCCATTTCCCTTAACAGGACTGCACTTACAACATGTTCAGAAATAGCCAAATACAAAATAAAGACTCACATGGTTATGGAGTTGACAAAAGTGCAGCCTCGGCCAAATATTGTCTTCAGGTCCTGGAAGGCTTGCTCACACTTTGCGCCCCATTCGAATCCTTCCCTCTTTTACAATAATTGAAAAAAGGGTCTGCACTTATCACTTGATCTGCTGATAAATCTATTGAGTGCTGCAGCCATTCTAGTCAACCTCTAGACTTCCTTTGTGGTTTTGGGACTTTGTAGCCTTTGCAAGGCTGCAATTTGATCAGGATTGGCCTCAATCCCTCTCATGGTGACTAGGTGGCCTACGAACTTCCCAGAACCAACTCCAAAAGCACACTTCAAGGCATTGAGCTTCAGTTTGTATTTCCTTAGGATTCCAAAAGCCACGCTATGTGTCCTTGTTTGGCTTCACTTTTCACCACCATATCATCAATGTAAATTTTCATGTTTTTGCCTAGGGGCCTTTTGAACATGATGGTTGCGAGTCTTTGATACGTTGCCCACGCATTCTTTAGCCCAAAGGGCATGACACTATAACAGTACAACCCTTGTGGTGTAATGAAAGAAGTCTTCTCCTGATCAGGCCCAAACATAGCAATCTGATGATATCCTCGATATGCGTTAAGGAAACTCATTTGTTCGTATCCAGCAGTTGCGTCAACCAACTGGTCTATCCTTGGAAGAGGGAAACTATCTTTTGGACATGCCTTGTTTAGGTCTATGAAGTCTACACAGACACACCATTTCCCATTCTTCTTTTTTACAACCACAGTGTTGGATAACCACTCCGGGTAATAAACTTTTCATATTGCTTTGGCTTCTAACAAACGATCTACCTCCTCTATTACAACATCACCATGTTGTACAACTGCCCTTCTCTTTTTCTGAATGATTGGCTTATGTTGTAGATCAACGTTCAAGTGCTGACAGATCACACCTGCATCTACTCCGGGCATCTCTTCTGGTACCCAAGCAAATACATCAATATGTTTCTTTAAGAAACTTACCAACTCGGCCTCTTTGTCTGCTGGCAATGTTTTCCCAATTAAAAAATACCTTTCAGGATCAGTCTCGTTGATCTATATTTTCTTTAGGCCTTCAACCACTTTTTCTGCTGGGCTTCTTCTGACATAGCATGAACAATTCGAATTATCTATGAGAGATTTGGAGTGGCCCCCACATGCATCCCACAAACACAAACTAGGTACACAAACTAACTGTACCTTTAGCATTTCGCTTGTTTTTCATTGAAAGGGGATAAAGTGATACTAGATCATAGTTGAAGGGCGTAAAATGTGATGTACCTCAATCTTTTCTTTGAGATATCAAAGCGAAACGCATCCTCAACCGTCAGTTTGGATGATGACGGCCACCTGCGTCTCCTCCGCCAGCTCCTTGTCCAGCGCCACCACCAACCGCCGCATATCCAAAATTCGTGCCAAATCTCGACCAACGCACCCTTGCGGCATCAAACCTATCGAAGCTTTGTCATCCGTTGCAACTGCCGCCGTCGAAAATGGTTCAATATAAACTATTCATTCTTTTAATTTATCAATCTTCATCTCCTAGTGTTTTTTCTCATATATTCTTTACGAGTTCAATTTGAAGCTTATGCGATTGGTTTCTACTCTCTAGATATTTATTCTGCTGATTCTTTAAACTTCCATCACCATGGCCCTGACTTAAGTCACATAATGCGTTTGCAGTGCGGGAGCGGGTGTGTGAGCATAAAAATGTCTTTGGAAAACATCCTGAAGCTTTAAAATTCGTGAGAGCATGCATTGAGAGCGCAAGCGAATGGTCCTACCAAAGGATTATGAGACTAAGGCCTTGACTCATTAAGTAGCTAGAGTACGATTTAAGGAAAAGCTTCAATGGATATGCAGCACGAATGGGCAAAATTGAAAGCCGGACCTTGAACTATTGAAGTGAAAAAGTCATGAAACGAACAACGCTTTAAATTAAACATAGATATAGGGTGGGCCAAGGACCGGACAATTGGGGTAAAATTTTTAACCAGATGCTTCATTTGATAAGAAGAACCCAATGCGCTAAATTAAAATCTGACCTTGAAATATCTCTGTTTGTTTGCGTAGTCGAAGCCACCAAATGACCTTTAAATATAAACATAGATATATGTATATGTTTATATACATATGCGTGTGTGTACAAACTTTTGGGTCACTAGGAGGCCATAGCCCATAGTTGTTAAGGGTGAGAGGGGCACCGAGGTGCAAAGATCTGTTGGGGCCTAGGCGAGAGGTGTAAGCCTTTTTTGAAATGAGGTGCACCTAGGTGAAAGAACTAAGGAAAATAGCATCAGCAATGCTATATAGCCTAATACACATAAAAAAAGTGTTTCTGGAAGCATTAAAAAAAACTTTTTTGTTATCATATGCAGTATAACTATATGTACACACAAATAGACACACTCATATCTATCTATCTATCTATATGTATTTGAAAAATTTAAAAAAAGCTTTTTCGTTTTCATATACAGTATAATATATGTCGACTATATGCACGAAGAGAGAAGATCGACTAATGATCGAGAGAGAAGCGATGAGAGGAGAGAGAAGATCAACCGTTGATCATACCTGTGCTATTTTTGTTTCTGGTGATCGAGAGACGGGAGATTTACGGTCGACAGGAGTCAAGGCTGAAGGAGTGAAGGTAATATATTTATCCTAGCTTTGATCCTATGGTTGTGATTCAAATTGAAAGAGGTGCGCTTTTCTCGGCTGGACGCGCCTTGGCTGTGCTTCATTGAAGGCGCCTCGCCTGGGCTCTGTCAAGGCGCTAACCTTGTTCATTGTGCCTAGGTGCGCCTTTGACAACTATGCCATAGCCTGGGGACCTTGGAAACATGTAAGTGAAGAGGATTTAGTATCCTTTGAATTAGGTAAAACTCATTTCAATATGGTTTGGGCCAACGAGTAGAGAGATGTTTTGGTTTTTCCCCTCAAACTAAGCAATTTGGGCCAACATTCAATTTAGTAAGGGAAATGCTCTTTGTTTTTTTCGAGTTAATATTCTATGTAGTAGTGACTTACAGAGTTGGATTGTGTAGTTCTATTATTATTGAGATTATACTATTGGTTACAGAGTGTGAATCATTTTGAAGGAGAGGAATGCTATCTGTCACCGGAATACTGTTTTTTCTAAATCTACATGAATCACTGGCAGGATTTCATGCTGATGCTGCAGAGTAAGTTAATTACAGTTCCAGTTGTTACTCAATGATGTTAATCAGATTTGCGTTATGTTTTATAGCAAGAGAATGTTGGATAATAATGGAAAGTCAAAGAACATTTGATCTTTCACTTGATTTAGCAAGAGAATGATTGTAATTGGAAAAGATAAAAAAATTTGTTTTACCCCCTTGCGCAAGTGAATTGCATTTCTGTTTCCTGCGAAAGTACATCAGAAGATTCATTGTTTCCAATGAAAATGGATATCTAGAAATTGGATTTGGATTTATACTTCCTTTCCATCAATTACTCTAGGCAGGTTTTTTTTAGAATGCATAAGGTTAATTTAGGTCGATACATATGTTTTATATTGATTTTCATGGTACTCAAACTATGCGATGACTTGTCATCATTATTAAAAAAAATGAAGCTATGCGATGACGAATGTTCAAACCTTTCCAGCAAATGTTTCATCCTATTCAAATGAAGGCAAGAAAATAATTTGACTTTTCCTTTTTCTTTCGTCACTTTTGATTTTCACTTTCAATAATATTTTTCCCTAATCAAATGGACTACTCTTGTAACCCTTCCCATTAACATATTGTTATATGATTAATGTAGTTGCCTTGGAGTAATTAGAATATTATCATTCCATCCTTTCTTCTACCTCCGCTCATTTGGATGAATTGTACCAAAGGATAATGGACTGGTGTGAGAAGACTCCAAATTGTGACATGAATGTGATTAGACTGATAAACTTGCATGGGTCTGATAAGTCTTGTACTTTTTGTTGATTAGCTTTAATTAAAATGTTGGCTGTAGTTCGTAAAACTTCGCTGTTCGATTAAACTCATGGTTTTATTCTGCAGCGGAAAGTAAATGCTTTAGTCTATTTGAGCATGGTAGTTCTTCTTCTAAACTGCCAATCATTTGACTGAATTGCAGAAAATTATTATGAACCATTGTGTCCGCGAATTGTAAGCTGAAATTGGATAAACAAACTAATTAAATGACTCCTCTATTGTCTTTGATCATTTTGTTAGGTAAATGTTTGACTTTGTAGCCAAAGTTTTTCCAGTGACTTAAATTCTGGTAATATTTGCAGCTGTTCTGGCTTTGAATGTGGCCTACTGGTCACTATAAGCATGAGTTTTGGATATCCCTGTCATTTCCGTGATTCTTTGTTGCACAACTGGCATTAAAATTTTTATGTTCAGGCGCTTTAGGGATTATTTTCTGGTGAAGGAAGAGGTAAAAAAGGTATTGTCTAAGGGGAAGGCTGCTGGTGTAGTTCGTTTGGTTTTTCATGATGCAGGAACCTTTGAAATAGAGGACAATGCAGGTATATGTTTTGAGGATATGGTCTTTGGAAAATTTCTAATGCTGTAGTAATCATTACTTCTAGTCAACAATGTGCATCCTTTTTGGGGTATGGTATGCATAGGCGCTGATGGTTTCATTGTTTAACTTGCTGAGCAAGAAGTGATAGTATCATACTTCTACATGAAATACTTTATCCATTTTTTTATATGTTGTATCTACTACATGTTGAAACTGTTGGTTTCGTTGTTTGACTTGCTGAACAAGAATGAGTCAATGTATTGGTTGAGACTCGAAAGTTGAAACCAATCACAATCCATGTTGACTGATGTAAGGCTTTATTTCAATCTATTGTGAAAGTATGCACTAGAAAAGTTTTAAGGATAGAAATTTTGCCCGAGTGGGAGAGTTCTTTTTAACTTTGCAAATAAATGATAAATTGAGCATTTTGATGAAAGACAAATTTCCTTCATCTAAACTTCATACCATGAATTTCCAGTACATATGGATTAACTTGAAAATATTCTGTCTTATTAATTTCTCTGGGATTTTTTGTGTGTCACAACTTGTTTGGTCTTTCCAGTAAAATAGCTATTTTTACGACTTTACAACCCGTCTACAACTTTTATGCCCTTCATTGCTTCTAGAGCACAAGTTAATTTGGCCAAACTCCTTCCTCAGTAGCATGGTCCTAATATTGCCTTCACATCAATAATAGCATTACAATATGTCACTCAGACGTTCACTTTTGGAAGATCAAAATTGGGAAACTGCTAAATGATGTGTATTAGCATGTGCTTTAAGCATAGCAACAGTGACAGTTTCATATCAAAAGTAGCTGTCTCGTTTTGGCCCATCCGCTGAGAGCTCAATAAAACTATCCTTGCCTTTGCTTTCACATATTTTTGTCTATACTTTCTGGGTTTGAAGTTTTCAGAGGTTGTTGTCTTCTAACAATTCGACTCTGTGGTATAACTTTAATGTTCTTTTAAAAAAAATATAACTTGAGTTTTCGCTGTGCCCCAACTTTTTAAAATATATTTTTTGACATCCTAATGGTTCCGCAATGTGTACGACTAAATAAAAGTGGACTCATTTTGTGCTTGTCCAGAACATATCCAAAAGTGTGCAGTACCGATGTATGACTGACACATCTCAAAGCTTAAACCAAATACTATTCCTCCTGAAGTTGAATTTTTAGAGCTTTTGGGATGTTGGTTTCTTGAAGCAACAGGTTGCTGGATTTCCAGAAAATAAGGAACTGGAAGGTACAGATAGAGAAGATGTGAAGGGCCTTTGTCATTAATTAAAGGCAATGGCTCGGGAATTGGGATTGACATAGGCTGTTAGGCGTCATTTTTAGGGTTTTAAGTCTTAAAAAAGGATCCTCATGGACTTACAATTATGAACCAATTTTTGGTGAAAGAAGTGGTGTTGAACAAGGAAAAAGGGCTTCGCGTTAAAAAGGATGGCTAAGAAATCGTGCAAACTCTCTTTAGTAAAAGCTTTCAACCCAATTGAATGGAAAGACTGGTGTTGGAGGTAGGGATTGGGAAGAGTACCTGAGGTCGCCCTCCGGGTATATTGCGGTTGCTACAATGGTGCTTGAGACCACTGGAGGTGGAGGTGGAGGTGGAGGAGGAGGAGGAGAGAGCTCGGGGCGGACTTAGAGAGAGAGAGAGGGGGATGGCAGTGGAAAGTAGGTGTGTTAACCAGAGAGTAGATAGATCTCTTGAATGCTCATTGAATGCTTCTTATATATGAGCCTTGGAGATGAGAGAGAGCCAGGTGTGAGGCTCCTCCCCATTGGTGGGCAGAGTGGAGATTGACATGCTTTCCTATTATAGTCCTAAGTCAGGCCTTGGAGCTTGTAATCAAGGAACTGACAGAGGCTATTTCGGTGATACATGGAGACTCGTATCATTTGCAAGTCAGGCGAGGTATGATATGGGCTTCGAGGCACCAGACGGTAGGTATGATACTTCTTCCGAGATGTCAGATGGCGGTCAATGCTCCCTTTCTCTCGAGGACCGGTCAAGTTAGAGCTTGCCGGAGGCCAGCTCGTCCTCCTTGACAAACCCCATGCTCTAGCCTCTAAACCACATTCCTCCTTAGGTCCCGAGCGAGGTACCTAGGCCTTGCTTCCGGCCTAGGATGGTGTATAGAGTCGCCTTTAAGTATTCCGGCGTATTCGAAGTGTTAAGTAGGAGGTGAGGTGTCCGGAGGTGCCTCACTCCTCCATGGGTGTGGGGAGTTCTTGGAGGAGGCCTTGCTCCTCCGGAGGTGGAGGAAGTCTCCTCCTGGGTGGAACGTATGACTTGTGGAGGAAGCTTCACTTTGGCGGAGGCAAGGTTCATGGAGGAAGCCCTGCTCTGCCGGAGGTGAGGATCGTGGAGGAAGGCTTGCGTCTCCTGGGAGTTAGTATTGTGGGGGAGGCTTTGATCCTTCTGGAGGTGAACGTTGTGGA
>BPLS01000217.1:0-16549 GCA_019656275.1 Rhododendron kiyosumense | reverse complement strand
GTTGAGGAGAGAAATCATCTTATTGTTGATCCTTTCATGTTTGGGAAGCGAGTTGTTGGTGACAGTTGGGGAAGCAAGATGTTGCTTACCACATCTCAATGATCTTGGCATCAATTAAGTTCTAGACCTTGTTGCGCAATGCCCAACAAGATTCAGTATCATGCCCCGGTTGGTCCGACTGCAAAACATATTTAGCATCGCGTTTGTAGGTTGCTGGTAATGGATTTGGGGGTGGTCGAGCTGGCATCAGGCTGATGTAGCCAGAGGCTATCAAGCGGTGGAACACCTCGGTCCCGGGAATCGCTATGGTCATGAAGTTTCTTCAACGAGGTGGGTTTCTTGCTGGTCGGTTGGTAGGATATGTGGCAGGTTGACTTACTGAGGCTGGAGGTGTATACTGATGTGGGGTTGATATGGTTATTCATAAGGTTGCTGGAAGGGCTGGTTGATAAGGTTGTTGGTAAATCTGCTGGTATTGATTTTGCGGACAAATATTGAAGTTTGGAGAGTTGTCCACTGGTAAAATCAAGGCCACATCATTGTCGTTGGCCTTTTTGGGTTGGACTTTCCTTGATTGGGCAAAGATGAAAGTCTCTCTTGATTCGGCATATAGGTCCACAATCTTTTCTGTACGGATATCGTCCTCAATCTTCTCCCTAACTTCATAAAAAGATCGTCCAATGGAGTACAAAGCTTCCGTAGTAACCATTTTTTCTGAGTTTGGACAAAACAATGTACGAATTCATGATTAAGTAATGCAGGGTTCAACCTGGGAGTTTTGAGTTTTTCCAACGCACAACACATGCACAGAATGATTCTCCTGGCTCTCGTGACATTTGCATTTGAGATGATTTATAACCATCTCGGCTTTCTGCCGATATTGTTTGACAAATTCCTGAGATGGATCATTCCATGATCGTAAATGGCGGAGCTCCAACCAGGCAAACCACTGTGATGCAGGTCCAGTAAGACTGTGCTGGAACAGTTACATCACGAGCCTATCTGGATTGGGAAGGCTGTTGAGTGCCCCAACGTAAAAGCGAAGATGAGCCAGGGGATCGTTAGTGCCACTGAACTTGGTGAAATCGGGTATTTTGAATTCGAGTAGAAGTGGTTGATTGGTGAAGAAGCAATGATCTGAGAAGCTGGTAGAAGCATATGCATTGAGACCCTACATTAGGAATTGCAATGTGACAGATATTGGATTATCCGTACCCAATACCTGAAACTATAACCCTATCCAAAAGGGGGGGGGGAAGAGAGTTGTACCATAAACAAAACAAATGGGGTTGGGGTATTCCCCGAACCGATTGGGTAACCGCATGTTCACCTTTCTCGAATTGAAACTGCCCCGCCCCGAATTATGTAGAATTATTTTTTCTCATACCCAGAATCAACAACTGCAGCTGCAAATAAAAAACAGAGGATCAGAAAACTTCTGAATCACTAAGTAATGCTTTATCAAATCTTGGCACTGTGGATTAACTCTAGCAAAAGCACGTAGGTAAGACTTTTCCCCAAACCTAGCCTTTTTTCCCCAAATCACAATGCACTTCCTACCTTTTCCCCCAAAATCCATCTTGAAAGCACGAAGCTAAGACTCTTCTCATTTCTAATCAGATTTTAGAAGCCCCCATAATTAACTCTCGCAAAAACATGAACTTTTTTGAACAGTAAGTAGTTTGAAAACGGAAAACAAGTGAGAAGAGGCTTGTTGTATGTAGTTGTGATATTTAAATCTACAGTCATGGTAACTTAGCCCAGATCTGTTACATATTGTTCAGTTGGGGGGAGAGAGAGAGAGAGAGAGAGAGAGAGAGAGAGAGAGAGAGAGAGATCAATGGTGAAGAGGGAGATTGCTGGCCGGAGAAAAGGAAGGTAGGAAGCGGCTCCCCTGAGCTGATGAGAAATGAGAACCCTACGGATTTTTGCCTTATGATAATATAACATATGATAACGGAAACCCCAAAGGCACTATGTGTGTGTGTGTGTAGGCTAGTTCCGGGGACATAAATTTTGACACTTCATCTCAACCCTTGAAACCAATGGCTGAGATTATAACATAAAATTGTACTCACTCTCTCCCCTACTCCAATCTCACCTAATCTTTGCTCTCTATCCTCTCCTGTAAATCACCTTTCCCCTTCCACAACCCCAAAAACATACATCTCCGGCGAGCTCCATCATTGGCGACCCGTCATCAGCATAAAATATTAAACATCTCTCCCTCCATCTTGTTTTACATCAGTCTCTCTATCTCTCTAACAAGCGAGTCATCATCCATTGAGAAACCTCTCACGGAGTTACTCCTCCACCAAATGGAGAAACTTTTGTATTTTTTAACCAGATAAACTAAAGGGTTTGCTCAGCTCGAGCCTCGACTAGAAGATTTTAGGGTTTTGATTTGGTGAGCCATATGAATCTGGGGTTTTACTATCTTGTCAAACCAAGAAATTTTTCGACTGACCATTTAAGCGAAAATCTTACGGTTTTGATCTCAGGACTGTTGTTGACAAGATAGAGTTGATCTTTTGTTTTGTTTGACCCCTAGAAATTGGGAATTGATTTGGTGCAGCGTAGGAATTTGGGTTTTTATTAGTGTTTAACCTGAAAGTTTGGTTCAATCGGGAAAAGGTAAGAATTTGATCTTGGGTTTGTTCAAATTGTGAAAGGGGGATGAGATGCCGAATGCAATGAATCTGGACTTGAATTGGGTCTTTCTCCTTCACTTGATAATGATTTGGGATTAATATCGTTTTCCAATGAGTCTGTGACCTCGAATGACTGGATAGATGGCCAGAGTGTTAATCTAGTCAAGGAATGTGCTTAATTTTGTAGACATATTGTTTCATTTTTTTATGCCGGAGATGGGTCGCCAGAGATGGTCTTTCCCGGTCATTTTTTTTTTACTGATTTCTCCGGGGTACCTTTAAAATCATGTTCTAATCACATTGAGCGGCTCGGATCATCAAAATTCGATCGGGAAAAGGGAGAAATGGGGAGGTCTGCATTTTAACTAAAATGAGGTGGTCCTTATTTGAAACGGACTATATATATATAGTGAGCTTCCTATGAGGAATCTCTCAATTTTTCTACGGTGCGGACCTCCCATTTCTGGGTCATATTTTGATGATCTAAGTTGTTCAACTTGTTTAAAACATGTTTTTAAGGGTACCCGTGAGAAATCAACTCAAAATATGACCGAAAAGTGCTTGATCCAAATAGTTCTTCATTCATAATGGTTGACAGGAATTGTTTATGGAAAGCTATTTGGATCAAACACTTTCTGGTCATATTTTGAGCTGATTTCTTGTGGGTACCCTTAAAAATATGTTTTAAACAAGTTAAAACGGTTTGAATCATCAAAATATGGCTGGAAAATGGGAGGTCCGCATATATAAGCAAAATGAGGGATCCCTCATAGGAAGTAGACTATATGTATATATATAGGGTATTTCTATAAAAGAGTTCGGTTCGGGTAACAGTCAAACCATAACTGAACCCAAATGGATATCCTTTAGCCTCCATACCCGCACTCGTGACAGATTTGCCATCCCTACCGTGCATGGACCTCAATGGGTCTTCTAGCTATTGGATTTTCTGCCCTAAAGCAGAATCGGCCTCGTGACAGATTTGGCTCTTCACGAGGAATTTCAATGTTGTCATGGAGGTTCAAAAAGGCAAAAGTTATTGGGATCCCGGGTGGTTGTTGAGATTAAAATCCGGGGTATACGATGGTGGTCCACAAGCTGACCCAAAATTGGTTTGCATGAACGAAGGACGCTTAGTACTAGATGCCCTTGGACTAGTGGTTTGTAGCGGTGTTGATGGCCAGGTGTTAGGTTGACCTCAAGCCAACGACTGTTGGGGCTTGGAGATCTTCAACTTGTTTTTGAAGGGCATTATAGTAGACTAAAGGGACAGCCTCAGAGGTCAACAAGACAAAAATGGCTTTCCTCTACCATTGCCAAAGACCGAGACTTGGTGATAATAGGACTACTGGGAGCAGATTGAGAATGTGAGTGACAAGTCGTCCTTCAACAAAAAGCCTCTTTGAGGTTGGTAGAGGAGAGAAAATTGTCAAGACATGTTTAGGATAACAGCACTCCGGAACTCCCTTTGTTTTTGGTAAATGCTTTATAATGCAAGGGGTTTTCACCTGACTTTTGTTTTTTTTTTTTGGGGGTTCTACATGTAGCATTATGGCTTGGCATGACGAATGCAATCCTAATAGGCAGTGTTCTAAAAATTGGAATTAATCGCCGATTAATCGTTGGCGGGGCCTATTTGACTAGATCTGACAAATTGCTATGCACCGATTAATTGCCGATTACTAATTGCTATGGGCCAATTAATTGCCAATTACTAGACCTCGAAGCTCAAATGTGGCCGACCACCTGACTAGCGCCTATCGACTTTTAGAACATTGCTATTTCACGGCTCCCAAATCTTCAAACCCCTAACTCCATAAATATGGAACCTTTTCAGGTTGGTGATCTGAGAGTTCGTTTCGATGGAAACTATCGTAGGAAAATTGCCATCCACACTTTTAGTTAGCCTCCAGATAGTTCTTCCGGCTTTCAAGAGTCCTCATTTAAACCAAAACTATACACGACAACAATACATTAATATAGCTTGAAAATAGTGCGATTTTATTTAGCACTTTCTCGAATTATAATTGTCTTAAATTTTTTATGTTCCCTTATAAGTTTTGTTAATTCAACACACTACACATTTAGATTTAGTTAAATGTAATTTTCTTCATTATTTCCGGAACCCGATGTGGGTATTGCATAAAACATGGGCCATCAGTACGTGCGTACCAGGATTTTGATTTATTTATTTAGGCTTAAATAGCAACATCACAACAATATTCATTTTGTTACTGATAAGGATGTTATGAAACCAAAGTATCTGGTGTACTGTCTATCATTGAAATTACATAATCGACACTCGGGGTTCCCTGGTGAAATAGGATTCATGCTCTAAAAATCAAAAGTAAAGTTTGCAATGTTCGGATTACGACTTTGCATTCTTTATTTTTATGAAAACGAAAAGCATACCGACGTTTGTGTTACAGTTGAAAATATGTGGGAATGACTAGCCCTGCTATTGCACTCATAGAGGCAGGTGTGTTCCCGTGTCCGACACGCGGGGGACACAACAAAATGCGTATGGGACACGCCACGTGTTGTAATTTTAATTAATTTTTTAGGGGGACACAGGAGGGACACGAAGGGGACACAGGAGGGACAGGTATGAGGACACGACAAGGGTTAAATATGCAATTTTTTAAAAATGTTTAGGGGATAAATGTGTATTATTTCAAATATTTTCGGTCAAAAGTGTAAAATGATGTATATATGATGCTTGTTTGTATAAGTTGAAGCTTCATGCATATACATCTAACTTAAACTGAAGTTTTTTTCCCATGTCTCTATCGTGTCTGTGTCCCCATTTTTTAAGAAATTTCGTGTCATGTGTCTGTGTCTGTATCTGTGCTACATATGCTATCTCCAATGAAGCACCAACACTCTTAGAGGCGGGCATATCCCCGTGTCTCACACACGGGGGACACAACAAAATATGTATGGAACATGCCACGTATTATGTCTTGTGAATGTAATTAATTTTCTTTATTTTAGTCTTGTTTGTCCGTATAGGTTAACAATTTTTTAAAATTTCTTACAGAGCGGATAAACCCGTTCCCCGATCAGGGCGGGAACCGTATCTAAAAAATACTCGGTTAGGGTAGGTTCGTGTGAAAGTTTTCTAGTCAGGGTATGCCAAAACCCGCCCCTCCCTGCTCCGTTTTCATTCGTAAGAGGTAAGGGCCAAGGAAGATATAGTAGGACCTTGGACTAGGATACTACAACTACTACCAATTGGTAGCCCATCCTTCAACTGGGCGCCAACCTTAGCCTACCACCAACCTACCATCAAGATCTTCAGCCACTTTGCCAGTCCAGCCTAAAGTCAGACTGCTTGGCATAACGCATCTCTCTGTCTCAAATCATCACTGGAGCTGTTGGACCTATCCTTCCACCTCAACCCCAAGTCCCAAAAGACATCTTTCCAGGCAATCTCCATCATATAGTTCTCTATGAGTGAGATTGCCCAAAGAAATGTCTTTCGGGACTTGGGGCTAAGTTGGAAGGATAGGTCAAAGGGACTTCGTGGTGATATGATATTGGGAGTTGTGTTATATTGGGCAAAGTGGCCAGAGGTCTTGATGATAGGTTGGTGGTAGGATGAGCTTGGCAGCTAGTTGAAGGATGGGCTACTGAGTGGTAGTAGTTTTAGTATCCTGGTCCAAGGTTCTGTGGTATCTTCCTTGGCCCTTCCTCCAAAATTTTGGCTAGTCATGGCTACTATTGGGGTTTCATTCACCATTTGAGGACGGACCAGATCAGTCTCAGGTGGTCCAATGAATCATTGGGGAGAGAAATCATCTGAATCCCTTCATGGCTGGGTATTGGGTTGTTGATGACATTTGGGGTAGCGGGATTGTTGCTTTTCTCCAACTCAATGTCCAACAAGATTCGATGTTATTCCCCGGTTGGCTGGAATGGAAAACATATTTGCCTTCGGGCTTGTAGGTTGCGGGCATATGTGGCTAAAGGCTGTCAAGAGATTGAACACCTCAGTCCAGGGAATGGCTATGGCTGTGAAGTTTCTTCGGCGAGGTGGGTTTCTTGTTGGTTGGTTAGTAGGATATGTGGCAGGTTGCTTTACTGGAGTTAGGGGTGTATATTGATATGGTTGTTGATTAGGTTGCTGGTATGGTTGTTGGTAAGGATTTTGGAAATTTTGCTGACGTTGAGTTTGCAGACAGATGTTACGGTTTCGAGTGCTGTCCACTGGCAAAATCAAGGCCACATAACTTCTTTGGCCTTCTTTGGTAGGACTGTCTTTGATTGGGAAGAAGAAGAAGCCTCCCCCTTTTGGCATATAGGCCCACAATCTTTCTTGTACAGATACCGTTCTCAATTATCTCCCCTTTGAATGACTTCATAAAAGGATTGCCCAATAGAGGGACAAAGCTTCTCATAGTAACTGTCTTTCAGAGTTTTGCACAAATTAGCGTGCTTACTGATGATCAAGAAGTATGGGTTCAGCCTGGGAAGCTGAGTTTTTCCAGCACAAGGCATATGCATGAAATGATTCTTCCGGCTCTTGCATCATCTGCTTCAAGTAGGCTGTTGAGTGCCTCAGCGTAAAGGCAGAGATGAGTCATGGGATTGGTAGTTCCATTGAACTTGGTGAAATAAGTTTGGAATTTGGGTGGAAGTGGTTGATTGGGGAAGAAGCTAAGATCTGAGGAACTGGTGGAAGCATATGCAGTGGGCCTCTGCATGGCCTTCAATGAGTCCTCGAGCTGTTGGATTTTCTGCGCTAAAGAAAAATCGGCCTCCCGTGGCAGATTTGGCTCGTCATGTGGAATTTCAATGTTATCATAGAGGTTCAGACCAAATGATATTGGGATCACGGGTGGTTGTTGAGACTGAAAAAAGGTCGGGGCATTTTTTGAAAAGTGAAGTGTGAAATTTGTAATGATGATGCCTTCTTAATTAGTGGGAATTCCCAAAATGGACAAACAAAGTGGAATGGAGGGAGTACAAAATTAGAAAATTATTAATTCTTATGACTAGGCATGGTTCAATTCACGTGGAATTTATTAAAGATATCTTGACTCTTGAGGATTCCTAACTGTGCCCATTGCCTATTTTCTGTGGAATTCTTGAATCTCATGCTAATCTAGATCATTCATAAGTAATGTATCTTATGTATTACATACGTTGGAACCGGGACGTAAACTTGTGATATACATTTACATATGTACTTATAGATATATATATATATATATATATATATGTCTTGGATATATATAAATGTGTCCCCAAACTGTCTTGTGTCCTATATTTTAGAGAAATAACATATCCATGTGTCTGTGTCTGTGTCGTGTCATATATGTGTTTCTTAGCTTGTTACATGTTTAGCACCTCTTGGACCATGGAACCTTAACCACATACATGTTAAATTTCTTGTCCATATATGTATTGCCTGCTAAAACCAGTCAAGCTTATTAATAATTTATTTGTCAATCATGTTCAACTGTACCAAAATTCTAAAGATGGCTTCTTCAATAGCTAATGGCCTTTTTGCATTTTCTTGGCAGTACACAAGAACTTGTTGCATTGTCCGGGGCTCATACTCTTGGTAGTAAAGGTTTTGGAAACCCAATTTCCTTTGATAATGCGTACTTCAAAATACTTCTAGAGAAGCCATGGTTGTCTTCAGGTGATTGACCAAATCTATTTGTTATTCTCTTGAAAGTCCGTCTTGTATAGGGGTGTAATCGGTTGGTTTGCAGGGGCGAACCCGAAACTGATCAGTTCAGGGTAGGAATTTGTTATATCAACCCTGACCGAATTAAAGAAGGGACTGGTAGCGGTTCGGTGAGAAAAACCTGATAAAAATCTAAAAATTTGGCAAATAGCTAACTAAAATGAGAATTCTAGTATAAATTGGGCTAATTGGCCTAGTTAGGGCACTCCTATTTTGTGTGTCAAACCAACCCATTCAACTGGTTTCAGCAAAAAACATTAAAAAAATAGTAGGGACTAAAGCATCAGTAGCATTAAGAACCCAGAAAATGTTCAGTGAACACTTAGCCATCAATAGCATAAAAAATTAAGAATCTTCAATGAACACTTAAGTTTTAGGCCTCAGTAGCATCAAAAACCCTAATAATGTTCACATCCATACAGAACTTTTGTTATTTTTTATCAAACTAAGAAAAATAAAATGAAGAGAGAAAACTAACAAGGATTAAGCTATTTTTACTTGAATCCAGTTGTTCCAACTCATCTAGTTGTTCTCTAAGACAGATTTGAGATGGTCTCCTCTACCCTTGTCGGGTACAAATAAGAGCTTCCAGGTTTTTGGAGAGAGAGAACTCAGATATGGGTCAAGAACATGTCGTCCACCAACAGTCAAAACTGTTGACTTTCCCCTTCACGAGACTACAATTTTTTTTTTTTAAAGTCTGACTTACTAACCATATAGGTTTTTTTCTCTACGTGCATCTTAAAAGAAACATGAATATCAATTCATAATCTTCATCTTTTGATGATTCTCCTACCATTTTAGTTTGCTAAATTCACACCTGTGTCCTGCTTCACACACCACTCAAACAAACTTGTCAACTCTTCCTTCAACTTATAAATCATCATTGCATTTTTTAAGCAAAAGTGGACAATGTTGTTTTGTATCGGGGATCTTTAGCAACCGCATATAACAATAATTGATAAATCTTGCCCAACTTTTTCCAATACTTGTCAAACTTGCTATGCATACTTCTTGTCAAAGCATTTAAACCAAGATCCAATTTTGCACACATTTTGTTGATTTGACTTTGAATCGACATCATTCCATTACAAAATACATTGCTAGTGACATGCAAAGACCTTGAAAATTGTTGCATTGCCTTGTAAAACATTTTAAGTTACTTCACATACAACTTAATCGTTTTTTTTCCACTTATTCAAAAAAAAAAGACTTATTTTCCCCTTCCTTTCTCATTTTCCTTTTACTTCTCCTTCTCAAACTCAACCTAATCAGGCTTATCATTTGCATTACCATCCTTATTGTCAATAATAAAACATCATCAAAATGTTCATCAAGTTCATCGTCTCTTAGACTTGATTTGAAGAGCCTGTCATTGCATAACCACCCACAAGCCTTGATAGATTAAAGCCTTCTCTAACCTGAAATATGTAATTCCACTGAGTGGCCATATCTAGACAAGTTTTTTTTTTTTTTTTCGAACAGAAAATTTCATTTATTGCAATGATAAAAACATGAAATCCGAATGATAGGAAAAGAAAAGTATTGAGAGAGCTTCGGAGAGTACACTACTCTCCTACTGCTGATACTCGCAAAATCTAAACCTACCCCACACTACTAATTTTTTTTAATAATAATAGAAAGGAAAAGCTGCAACAACGAAAAGAAAAGATTACAGTTGACAAGGAGAACCCCATTCTTGAAATAAGCTGATAAATCTCCTTAGAAACTCTGTCGGCTGGCAAGACCCCTTGTTGCCTGTACTCCATAATACCCCTTTGTCAGCCTCACCATTGTAGACGGCGGCCCATGGCCAATTAAAATCCCCTCAAATACAAAAAAAAAAATATCTATCTACCACAAGGTTTAAGTCTACATTCATGCCTTCTCTTTTGACACAAGACCAAAATTCTGCCATTCTACATGGGGAGGATCTCACATATGATACAAACTTTCTCGTAACTAAAATTGAAAAATAGAATTAGAGGTGAGAAAAGTTCCACTTCAAGGGAGGAAGACCTCCAATTGATTGAGGAGAACTAGACTTCTTCTTCAAAAGAGAAGACTTTATATCAAGATGTAACTTCCTCTTTCATTGATTTACAAACTTATATATATACAAGAAAAGATAACCTCATTAACCCATAACATATAAAATAGCATAGCTGACATATCCAACTACCTAACCCACCACCCACAACTCATATCACTAATCAACACCTAACATAAAATTAATTACGTACAATGTATATTTTGCATAAAATAAATACATAACAACTTACCAATATTTCGCACTAACAATTACAAATCAATCTTTTTCAGCCCCTCGGTGACGATTAGACTCAAGATATGATTACAATATCTCACGTGCAAAAAACCATGGTCTAAGATAGGGGTGTCCATGGTCCGGATTGGTCCGGTTCCATAAGAATTCAGTAACCAAACTATTTCTAACGATTCCGAAAAAATGAGGGCCGAAACCTAACCATTACAAATATAGAACCTTACCATAACCAAACCGCTATACCGGTTTGGTTTTGGTCTACCCTATTAGCATTCAAACATTTCCATAACATATGATATTAGAAAACACAATCGCAAAATTGTTCATAAAAATAGCTCGTAACTTCATTAACACTCCAAGTCTTGAACCAAAATTAATACAAAATAGTTCATAGACTACCACCATTAAAATGGCTCACCAAAAAGAGATTACAAAATAGGTAAAGTAGAAATGGAAATAGTATGACGCATATCAATGTAGGTATATATAAGTGCGTATACGTATATATTACTAGTCAATCGGTTCCGGTTCCGGTTCGGTTCGAAGCACGGTTTGTAAAGAAAAACCAGTAATTGAACCAAATGTATTGGTTTTTATTTTTCTAGAACCCAAACTTGACCATTAAATTATAGAACCAGTCAAAAAGGCACGGTTCGGTCCAGATTGGTTCAGTTGCACCCTTAATCTAAGATGTTTGTCTTCCTATTTTTTAGTAATCTTCTTAAATTGTCAATCCCCCAATCTGATAAGCATTGCTCTATTATTTTTCCAAAAGCCTACCCCTGTGGTTTGAAACAACACAAAAATTAAGAATTTTCTTTTGGTATTTCCATTCAACGTTACTATGGGTTGTGAGACACATATTTGAGATTTTGGATCGAAGTCCAAGTGTTGGCAGTTACAAACACCCTTTGACTCCTAAGTACTTTCTTCAATGCTTTCTTCTCTTACCCAAAAATTACCTTACATTACTCGAGAATTGTTATCCTACTAGGGATTTTTATCCACTTTGATTGTGCCACACGCATAAAGCATCAAAATTCTTCTCCTTCAACAAATCTAAATGGCAACTCATATACTGTAATCATTTCTGCAAGGTATTGTTGCATGCATTCACGTTAAAAGTCGTTAACATAATATTTGCAATTAAACTTGTTTCCCCATTTGCCCCTTTAACATATTCAAAACCAAGAATTTTGTTTTGTTTAGAACCCGTATACTTTTTGCTTGGAGGATATTTGAGGCACCCATGTGCAAAATGAGCCAACATGGACTTTGTACCATTATTCTATGAATGACTTGCACATGTAGCCCCACACCATTTGCATCTTGTTCTAAGTTGATCTTCTCCCTTATACTTAACAAATTGCGACCAACAAGGAGATGTTTTGTTACTTACCCCACCATCACCACCATTATCTGCATGAGACACAATTCTTTGTTTTTTTAGGTACTTGGTCAGACTTCTCAACATCATTATCCACATTAAGCAGTTCATCTTTATTTTCCCCATCATCTTGATATTTATTAGAAAAGTGAATTGACAAAACTTGATTTCATTGATCTGTAGAAAACATAGGCCTAACATGCCTTATATAGGCTACAAAACTTGATGACTAAGAAACCTAAACAAAGAAAACATACACAACAAGGAAACCAAGACTAACTAGGAAACATGATAAATAACCTAGATTAAACAAGTAACATAATAATAAGGAAAATCTCAAAATACCCCCAAATTTTACACTCACCTCATCATTAGGGGTGTGAAGAGAGGCGAAGGAGTGGGAGAGTTAATAAAGGTGGCGGAGAGGGAAAAGGAATTCGGAATGGATGTAGAGAGGGGAGGTGGCGTGGAAGAGGGAGAGTTGGGCGGAGATGAGGAAGTGGTTTGTGAGGAGGGGGTGGAGGAGAGTTATGGGGTTCATGAGAGATAGGAAGGGGGGGGGTGTGGGGAATGTGTTTGATATATATATATATATAGGGAGAGAGAGAGAGAGAGAGGCATAAAGTCAGGCTTTAATGGAAATACCTCTGTTACCAATTCTTAACGGAATTTGACAGAAAGGGTCTATTTGAATAACAGAAGATAACTTGAGGAGTAAAATTGATTTTTTTTTGAAAGTTTGGAAGTCTATTAGACATTGAGTGTAAAGTTTGAGGGGTATTTTTAAATTTTACCTAGTAATAAAACCTAGAAAACATGGTACCTTAATATTTCCAAATATTATGCTAGCATCCCCTTCAAATTCAATTAGGTCTACCAACTTGAGTTTGAGAAAAAAACAAGCAGAAGCCAGGAAAAACAAAGTGCCAGGAGCCAAGAGCGAGAACCAGAAGAAAGATCAAGATCGAAACATAGATAAAAACTGCGGCAATGGTCCAGCTGTCGAGCAATGCCTAGATTATAGTTGAGATCCTGGTGGAAAAGAATCACATAAGCCGAGAGGGGAGAGATCTAGATGAACAAAGAGAAGTAGAGTGAACACAGTGATGGTGTTGACGACGACGACGACGACGATGGAGATTAATCGGAGGTCGATGAATGTTATGGTTGTGAATGGTGAATTGGTGATCATACCAAGACTATCTATCAGTGGTGGATGTGAGTATACTGAGTGCCCATTGGATGATGGCAAGACTTCGGCTGCCCATCGGCAAGCAAATATTATATAGGACCTAAACCTTGTGACTCTGACACCATGTTAAAGGCTCTGATACCAAGTTAGGCCTAACAAGAAACTTGCTTTCATTGATGTGAATAAAATATAAGCCTAACATGCCATTATATAGGCTACAAGACTTGATGATTAAGAAACCTAAACAAAGGAAACTTTCATAACAAGGAAACCAAGACTAACTAGAAACCATGAATAATAACCCAGACTAAACATGAAACATAATAGTAAAACATAGAAAACATGGTAACATAATATTTCCTAATATTATGCTAGAATATCATCCGTCTAAAAAAGAGGAAAATTAAATAAAACACAAGTATGAGAAAAAAAAAAAGCCCACTACTTCCTCAATCCTCACATTCCCATTTGAGCATTAGCAAGCTTGGTTATTTATAGTCAATGAGAAAACGAAAAAAAAAAAAAAAGCACATTACTTTTTCAGCGACTAAAGAAGCAACTCATAAACTTATTATTGAGGCCAATTTACATTCTATAAAGAAAATTAAGCAAAAACCCATGAACAGTTCATAGAACCCCTTTGAAAATTAAAGTAATCGGGCTGAAATAATAGATGCAACAAGTAGCTACGAGAGAGAGATACCGGTGAAATTCTATTAATCGGACCAATGATCATCGCAACCAACCCTAGGATGATTCCAAGCATTATTATTATTATTATTATTAATAGAGAGAGAGAGAGAGAGAGAGAGAGAGAGAGAGAGATACCGGTGAAGTTCTAACAATCGGACCAATGATCATTGCAACCAACCCTAGGATGATTCCAAGCATTATTATTATTATTATTATTATTATTATTATTATTATTATTATTATTATGAGAGAGAGAGAGAGAGAGAGAGAGAGGATGCTCTGATATTTTGCAAGACAAAGACAAAGATGTTTGAAGTCAGACAGACGATTAGCCAATTAGGGTTTGGTGTTATCGGTTCAGTAGGGTTAGAGTAAAAAGTCTGGAACCTGAGACCGAACCGAAAACCAAAAAATCAGCGTCAGAAAAATCGAACTCGATCAGAACATATTTGGGACTGACGAAACCAGAAATTATTGGTTGGTTCGGGTTTTTGGGCTTTGTTTTCATCTCTAGTTGAACATCAAATCAGTGCTGCACAGTCTAGACTTAGTTATACTATCCGATTTTTGCCTACAGCTATTTGATGAACCCACCCTATCAAGAAATGCAAAATTACGAAATGAAGGATGATTAAGGGGATTGGTTCATCTCCCAAGCTTTCTACTTTGTTTGGATTGGTTTTTGAAATTCTTTTTATGAGAGTAGTAGGGGTAATAAGTGGAGAGAGATAGAGAGAGAAATGATTGAAATTAGGGGGAATTTTTTGAAAAATGCTTTTCAAAAAGTAAAGTGAACAAGGCCTTCATCTTCTACTTCTTCGAGAACAAATATTATTTTCGTTTTGAAAGTGGAGGACTTTGATCCATTGTAGGTCATTATTATACTGTTTTACATATGCTTCAGTTGTAACAAGACTCTTTGCGCATCTTTCTCCTATGCAGCTGGTATGTCAAGTATGATTGGGCTTCCTACAGATCGTGCACTTGTTGAGGATGATGAATGCTTAAGGTTTGTCATTTTGTGCACCCTATTTAACTGCCTTTAGCCCTTTGCTTATTGCATGTACTGTGGATAAAGGGCAATTAGTATTTCTAGTATCAGCCTTACTGCAATAAATACGCAATATATTTTCTTAACCTTCACATCCACGAACAGCCGCCACCCCCAACATAGTCCAATATCATCTCGTCTATTCTTTATAGCTCTACTACTTTGGTTAGAGTCATGAATGAGTTCCATGTTTCTTGTAATATAGCATATCCGAATGATAAAAAACACACTCTTGTTCATGTTTGGTCAATTCCCTGTTGCTGCAATTAAATACAGCATGGTTTTTCAAAAGTTTTTTGTAATTGAAAGTCAGTACTTACTTCCTCTCCTACTCAATAGTCTATTTACAAAACGGTTGCTAGACATGCCTTGTTCCAGATTGACCCAATAAACATCTTTTGTTCTCTCTTTGGTTTCTATTGTGCTTGTAAACTTGTTCCTTCAACTGTTCTGGGTACATGAGTGCAGAATTTAATTACAATTGCTCATGTAAACAGGTGGATTTCAATGTATGCCAATAACCAGGACTTGTTCTTTGAAGATTTTAAGAATGTTTATATCAAACTGGTGAATACTGGCGCCATGTGGAAGCCATCATTGTAATTCTTTCTTTTGGTTAGAGTGGGTTGATATTCTTTTTTGGGGGCATCACTCTAATTTCCTAAGTGCATAATAAAATAAAGAAAGGCTTCACATATATACTTTTTTGCCTTCTAATTTTTTCGATCTGTGTATTGTGACAACACAAAAATGTATCATAGGAGTAAGACATGCACAGAATCCTACTTTATGTATGTAGAGTATAAAACTGGTTGGCGGCAAAAATCCTTCCCAATGTAGCTGTCATTTGATATGCAAAATGGTTTTGAATGTTTGTGTTGTTCTTGGTACCTTTGTGGACAGTAAGCAGCATTCTTGATGAAGAGAGAGTGTATATTTTCAAAGGTACAGATGACCGAATTGGTGGGATATTCTGTTGGCCTAACAATTGGAAAAAGTTTGATGGGTGTTAATCTGCAATGATTCCATTGACATAGAAACTGGTCACAGAAAGTGCATGGACAGTCGAGGACTTTAAAAGTTGGATTCACTTTCCCCGTTTGATAACAGTGATAGATGGATGAGATTCATAAGGAGATGTGATTAGGATTGAGATTGATAATGAGAAGGGATTGTTAATGAGAATGGATTGATAATAAGTATGTTTGTTTGGGATGAGATTAGATAATGAGATTATTAATATCATGTTTGTTTGAGATGAGATTAGATGATGGGATTGGATTGGATTGATAGAAGAAATTGGTAATGAGAAGGGATTGATAATGAGGGGAGGATGGGTTGGAATTATTAATACCAAGTCACAGGGGGTTTGCTAATACCCCCTAATGCCCGGCTTGGACATCCCAAGGGACTAGTAGTTCGGACCTTTTTTTGTTACCAAACAAAGAATTAATACTCCCATGGGATTAGTAGTTCCATCCCAACCTTCAAACCCATTATCAAACGGGGCCTTAAAGAAACCATAATCATTGCTTTATGGCTATGTGTGTATTTAGTTAATTACTATATTGAGTAGAGAGAAACTTGGGATCA
>BPLS01000216.1:284662-328284 GCA_019656275.1 Rhododendron kiyosumense | reverse complement strand
GAGAGAGAGAGAGAGAGAGAGAGAGAGAGAGAGAGAGAGAGAGATCCAGAGAGAGTCAGAGGTTGACCAAGATCAAACGTGTGCGATAGTTTCATTTGGTTATTACGTCGAAAGACTATACGAAGTTTCCTGAAAAACACGTAAGAATTTTCCTCAGAAGGTCTCTTTTTAGGAGCTTCTAAGCATTTTGTTCATATTTAATTTTAATTTTTTCGTGGTTTGTTAGTTTTGCGTCAAACTTTTGTAGATTAATGATTGGACTCAAATGAGAGGAATCGGAAATCCCAAAATTTTTTACTTTTACCCAAACAATTTTGGTAATATCCAAGATAAAGCTGCCGAGCAAAAAAAAAAATTCCAAGATAAAGCTCCTGAAGCCCTTAGGAGAACAAGGCCTCCATTTTTTTGCTTAGTGATTTTCGCCTCTGATGGTAAAACACAAGGGTCTTTTTATTGACAACACAATAGATTGTCAATAATAAGCTAAAGAAAGTGCCAGCCTGTTTAGTGGCTTAGTTGTAGGACTGTTCCTCGATTACCAAAAAAAAAAAAAAGTGCCGGCCTGTTGATAAAAAAAAAAGCTAAAGAAAGCGCCACACACACTCCAATTAATGCAATTTTTACATTGTCTAATATACGTTCTCACATTTTAATACGCTTTTCACATATTTCGATGTATATATTTAACCTTAATGACAGCTCAATAGACTGTTTTTAGCATTTTTAAGAAATTAATGATGACTTTTCCGAACGAGGAATCTGAATTTGAAGACTACTGATCGTAATATTAAGAGAATACAGTGACGGGGCAAAGGCAACTTCATGTTATTATTAGCCGGGCTTTGCTATTTGCAAGGAAGATTTGCAGGAACATGCAAAGAAAAACTTGTTTGGATCTATTTCGGGTCGTACGAAAATCTAGAAAAATATTCATAAATTTTTGAATATTATTTTATGCTCAGTTCGCCCATACGAATCCAAAAGTAATACTTATTGATGTTCATTGGAGCTGATTTTTAACAGAATCCCATAAAATAATATTAAAAAATTTATTGGATATTTTTCTAAATTTTTGTGGAATCTGAAATAGACCCAAACAAATTTTATCTTGCGTGATTCCCTGCAAATCTTTTTTGCGATTTGAATTTCCGTTATTAGCCTTTGCTTTTGTCTTTTGTAGACTTTTTAAAGCTTTTCGTCAATATAGCAAGGATTCTGCTTTGCCGACCTCAAGGGTTTGGCTAAGTTCCGCTAAGGACGTTTTGAATTTTTTTCTTGTATTGTCTTTATTCGAACTTTTGTGTGTGTGTGTGTGTGTTTTTTAGCTTTGCGTCTAACTTTGGTAGATTATCGATTCATCTCATAAGACGAATTGAAAAAGTAAAAAATTATGACTTTTATTCAAATATTTTTACAAATATCCAAAATAAAGCCCAAAAAGACGGGAAAATAGCTTGTTCCCCTAAACTCCCACATCTGATTTACACCGTTAGTGAAAAAGTTCTTGGGTTCAATTTTTCAGGGTTTCGGTATTAATCGAGGTGCTCATATACACGTGGTTATTAAGAAATTCTACTCCCTTGACGTTTGGTAGAAGGAAAAAAAAACCCAAGTCTATACTCATAAAAATTTGCATTCAAATTACAGACTAAACGTGTGAAACGTGAAAGCAATTATCACCCAACAACTGATAGGTTCTCTCTTGCCTTTTTTCCCTTTGTGTTTTTAAGGCTCAACTGATAGAACCCCTCTTAAATTATACCTAATATCAGGCGTGAATTAGTTACAGCAGTTTTGTTTGGCCTATAGAGCTGTGACAGCTACTCTTCAAGCAGAGCCACGTGGCGCTCCACGGGCCTTTTTCACCGCACATTTGTGTGCGAGCCACACACTTGGTGATGAAGGGGCCCCTAGAGGCCGGAGCACCATGTCGCGGTGCTCTAGGAATTCTCCCCACAGTCGAAAATCACTACAAAAAAGAAAAGAAAATAGTGTTATTAAATTCCTCAACTGCATGTGCAGCATGTCACATAATCGTCCACCTATCCTATTATAAGGCGGACAAGTTCCACCGTTTGTTCAAAGTAGAAACAATTTTCCTTCTCCCTCTCATCAAATATCCTGTGAATTTGTGGTTGGAAAGTTTAGGGTTCACAGGCTTGCGTTGCATGTGGATGTCTCTTCGTCATTGTGCCGAGGTCAGCGGCAGTGAGTCCGTTTGGACCCCGCCACACCGACTTCTTTAGCTTCTAGTTCCCATTTCAAACACAAAAATTGGTCGAGAAATTAAAAAGGTAAAAAATTACGAATCATAATTTAGAAAAGAAACGTTAAGAGAAATTTACACAATGAAGAGAGCAAAAAAATCACAACATAAAGAAGAAGCCTGAAATGGAAGAGGCATCATCCATGCAATCCTAGACCAATGTAAAGAAACATTCCCAAGAAAATAATAATAATAATAAGTAACAAGGAATAAACTCGCATATTTTTACGGGTCTTGGCAAATCATCAATTAATCGAGAGGCTATAACAGCACGATCCAGTCTATTTTAGACCGGAGAGAAGTTAGCGTCATTTTGCATGCATATTCTAGATCCATCATAATAATTTATGAAAAACCAAACCATAAAATAACTATCAAGAATCTAACCAAGAGTAGGGGATGCATGTAATAAATTAATTCACGTTTTCTACATGTGTAGAACGAAACATTAGGTTGTCCAGGACAGCCTTCGTTACCAAAATCTGCAGAAATCTACTGGTTGTCTCACACATTACTTTAAGAGCAGCACACGCAGAGAGATTTGCCAAACCAGATTTCATTTTTGCAAAATCAAGTGTGATTTCTTCGTGAATCTTAACCAAAGCCGGGTGGGATAGTGACCTTATCTTCACAGATGAAATTTTCGCAACCACTTTTATGAAAGAAAATACAATGAGAGAATGGAAGTCTTATTTTCCGACTGCCACACTAATTACATTGATGGAATGTGACTAAGAGTGACAGAAGCAACTCATTAGCACCAAATAACACTTTCCGGAAGTAAATATCAAAGAATGAATAACATGTCATCTCTTTCACAGATTCACCTTCAAGCCTTCAAGCAAAATTTCCCAGGCTCATTGAATGTCTTTTCCAACTGCTCAACCTTGTTTATTCTGAAACCCCTGGTCCTTACTTCCTCGGGCACTAAAGTGTCTTTGTAATCAACATTTTCAAGGATCCACCCTTTGTTTTGCACTGAACCTCCCACTTTTACCTGTCATTGTGTCAAAAGGAGGAGAGATTTCCTTACTGTTGATCCTTTGGAAAAAAATCCCACTAAAAAATTTGACAAACAGGAAAATTTGCTGTGTAAATGGACCGATTCCAATGAGCAACTATATGGTGCTTGGTTAACTAACTTGGAACATACAGTGAAATGGAGCTTAGAAGGAAAATACAGTAAACTTCTCAC
Source organism: Rhododendron kiyosumense (assembly GCA_019656275.1). NCBI lineage: Eukaryota > Viridiplantae > Streptophyta > Magnoliopsida > Ericales > Ericaceae > Rhododendron > Rhododendron kiyosumense. The sequence goes on along the minus strand of BPLS01000216.1, from coordinate 324,823 downwards.
TAATAATTCCTCCCAAAAAAACAAAAAATCTGAGTTGATAATACGAGTATAAAAAGCATGTCTTGGTAAATTCCTGTGTGCAGAACCATCAAAGACTCAGAGGTATGAGAACCATCTTAATTCCTTATTACAGTCGGCAAAAATGGTTTTCATGGACATGATAGAGAAAGGGCTAGATGCTTTTACGAAAGCTTGGAGGACTACTCAAATTTGAAATTTATACCATGTGTAACTCCTCACTTAAGTCACTGCATACCTCAGCATCTTTGACGGAGTTGATGACAAGAGCCCCATCCAAGGAGAGATCCTCAAGAAAGATGTTACTGCCATTGATAACCAAGGTAGATTTCTGAGAAATGGAACAGCTTCCACTAACTTTCCTTGTAACATCCGCGAAAGTCAGCGCCCATTTGGGCTTCCAGGTGACACGGGGCCACACTTCCACCTCTTGTCCATTGAACACCTGAAGGACTGGATCATCTACCTTAACACCAGCCTGATGCCAAACAAGGAGTAACATATCCTTACACTTAGACGTTCCGAAGCACTAGTAATCCACAAACATAGATTTTCTCAAACGCACACGCAAAAACATATATACGAGTGCACTGCATGAAAACTTTAGCTTAAGCGAACAGTATAAAGATTAAAAAAAAAAAAAAAAAAGTAGATTAATTTCCTGCAAAACCCAAGGACTTATTTTATAAGGCCAACCTGCCAACATAAGCAGTAGAGTTCTTCTGACTGATGGAATCAAACCCAAACTTCCCATTATAATATCGCTATTTTTCACAGAAGATGGATTGGCAAGAATGACGAGGAAATGGTTCGGGCACTTGATCTATTCTAGCATGTATTATGTGCAATAACAGTGAGAACCCCAAAACAAAAAGCCAATTTAGGACTTTTGCGCAAACACTTTGACACAGGATCTGGTTCTACCAGTAAAAAGTAACAAGGCACCAAGAAATACAAAAGAAACTTCATTGAGCATCATAAGATGAAATAGTTTTTCTCTGTAACATATATATATCAGGAGAGTGAAACGACTACCTTTTTAAGGATGAGGCTGTTTGCCCTATAGACCGCCATTTCTCCAGAGGTAGCGCTGTGATACGGATTACCCTTTGGCACCTTCAGTCGAGTGCAAACAGAAATAAATACACAAATATGCTCTGTATTCAAAAACATAAGCAGCACACAATATATATATTCTTTGTGCAGAATAGGCTTCAAAAAGCCTCTGGAAAGGGAAAGGTAATGCTATTAAGATCCGAATGTGAAATCATCACCAGCTGGTTTATATACTTTGACATAAATAACGTGACTGCAAGAAAGTGAGAACAAAAACACTTAAATTTACTGGTTCTGTGACACCAGCCTCTTAATCAACAGTACCAATTCAGAACGTTTTGTCAGAACTTTATGAAGTCCAAACCATACCATCGCGTTACATGACTGCAAAAGTGTGAGTAAACTATAGGGCTAATTTGGATAATTGTATACCTTAGCAGCATCCTCAGGATTGTTCTTCACGGGTGCATAAGCAAGCCAAATATCCATCACCTAAGCATAACAGGATTACATGTTCACAGAAGAAACTCTGTGTGAATTTGTTAAAGCACCATAGAGAGACAAAAGTGAAATACATTCAATAGAATAGCCTTTTGACATCATCAAGAGTCAACAAACGTACTGTAAATCCAACCCTTGCTGTTGGAGGCAATGTTTTAGGGTAGTCTTGCATCATACATTCTAATCGTGTGGAGGACTTAAATGATGTTTTGGAAGCATCTTTGTATCTGCCAAAAAAAGGACAACAAATGAGTTGTTCAAGGATTAGACAACTTTGACCATCTTGCAAGGATCAAAAGACTATTTCCAACTGAAAATTTTACTCTTCTATCATCATAAGAAGCAGGATACTTCACTTAGTCTGATCCACCACATAATAATTCCTTGGAGCCCGTAGGCATACTACAGTTGTCCGATTAAATGCATTTTCATAGATAGCTTCGCAAAGCAAATATATGATACAGTATTAACAATACATGAAACAAATTAATGACTCATCCTTCAGGCTTCAGCAAGCTTGTGGGATCTTTGGATTAAAAGAACAAGAGATGCATCCAGAAGAAAGCATTGTGTCATGCTTGCTTGACTTTTTTTGAGTAGCTAAGTTTACATCCATACATATTCTTACCAATTCCTGTGGAAATTATCTCATGGTTCAAGCAAGCAAAACTTATTGCTCAATTATTATGACAAAAATGATGACCTTTTTAGAGTAGCTAAGTTTACATCCATATATATTCTTACCAATTCCTTTGGAAATTATCTCATGGTTCAAGCAAGCAAACTTCATCCTATTTGGTTATTCTTCAATTATTATGACAAAAAGGATGCAACTAAATTATGTAGCGCTAGACTGTAATGGACTAAAACATGTAATTCGCTTACACAAAAAAAGATGGCCAATTTGAAGAAGAGGCGCTTTCAAAATTTCGCACACAAATAAATACTGACGATCCCAATTTCCAGGAATTTAAAATATGAAAGGGGCTGAACTGCAGAAAGTTTACAATCTCTAGTCGACTAAGCTTTTAAATAAAAGAAACGCCCCATGTAACTTATGAAATCTCTGATCAAACCATATGCGATATGGTCATTATTTGATATAAGACCGATTCCAGCCACATCGCAACTGTTTCCTACTAGACAGCATCATAATAAAGAGCATAAAGTTCTATTAACCAGGATAAAGGTAATAAAAGAGACGGAATTTAGATAATCCAAAACAAAGTCACAAACCCAAGAAAATGGAGGATAACACCATACAAAGTTACACTCTAAACTAGGGCAGACTAAGGGTGGAAAGAAATAAAAAGAGAAGTTACTTAGGGTTAACAAACTCCTGTATCGCACCACCAGTTTTTGTAAGCTCCTCAATGTAGGGGCCAAGTTCAAGTATCAACTGCAAAAAAAAAAAAAAAGTATCATTACTACAAGTTGTGCCCACTGCCCAATCAATTGAATAATTCACCAGGAGAAAAAAAAATATTGGAAGCTCAGCAATCAGCAACATAAATTAATCCAAAGCTGATTGCAGTCATTCTCTCCCCCCCCCACCCCCCCTTTGATTTGATTACTGATTATGATACAACAATCATGAAGAAAGCCCTTGATTAGCCATTTTCGAAGTTTATGACACCATGCATCCACATAAAGAAGGCAGTCTACGTTTGTTGAACTTATAGCTAAGTCAAATTCACCTTACATGTGGATGCCATGAATTTGTACGTAATCTGACGTTCCAGACATCCCATGAATCATTTAGCAAATGGACAAAGCAAAGCCGGTATGTTTTTCTTCTAAAACTAAACTATCACATCGCAGTATGATCATGGATTAATGTTCTTGTATGTCCATTAACACTTTAGAATGACAATGGCTCAGTCCCAACTTAACCAAGCTCTCCAATAAGCAGTAAAGTGAACTCTTCAAATTAACAAACGGAAATATTATGAAGGAAGCAGCTTTGATAAGAGAAAATACCAAAACTATGCAGGAAAAAACCAGTAAAAAAGAACGCCTTGCGACATAATATAAAGAGGAGAAAACAACACACATTCTTTAGAAATGCAGATTTAGAAATTAAGATGTATATGGAAATCATACTTGGTTAATGTTGCCTGGAAAAGGAGAATAGCCTGTCTCGCAGTTGACATCACCATCAGGACATCCAGTTGCTCTAAGCAAAGGATCAAGCTGATTGTATTCCACATTAATCACCATTGTCCTACCTAAAGTCAATTTTCACCTAATTAGAAAAAAGATATACAATACAAATTATGTTCCCTCATGAAGTATAACAGTTTACATGCTTACTGTTTTTTATGTAAATAATTGGAAACCATCTAGAGATGTGATTCAACAGTCAATATCGGATATAACAAACAGAACAAATTGTTGCACCAGTTCTTATTTAGAAGCTCATGTGTACAATAGCTAATTGTTGCATTAGTACTTGTTTAGAAGCTCATGTGTACACAAATAGCACACTGTTGAGTACATTCCCATTCGCGACTAAGGCTCTACATTATAAGCTGTGGAAGTCAGAACTACGTGATAGAGAATCTTAGGTACAGATATTATTCTAAACCGTATGCTGGAATATCAAGGGCACAAGATTCTGCAAAGACTAAGAAAATGAGTTCTCTCTCTATTCCATTTATGATTTACCCTATGATATTTAAGGCAAGAAAAGGCTGGATCATAAATTCCCACCAGGCATAATCTTTTTTCTTTCCTCTTTGTACAAACTGCAAACCATGCTAGTATATGTCAAACTATGGTAATGAGTGAAGGTCTCTAGAAACTCCAACACAAAGCCATTGAACAAGTAGACCAAGTAATACATACTAGTGGATCTTAAAGCAGCAAGACAACCCAATGTGATAAGGTAAATGAGCATGGCCTACAAAATACAGGGAAAATCTCACTTACACTTCATTTTTCGTGGAATACTTACAAGTTAAAGCATCTTAGTATGGCACTTAGCATGCCTATAAATGTTGAAGCAGATTCCGAGTAGACCATGGTGATGGCCATACTATGTCCTCACCATATACACTAAACTCCCCATCCTTGCAGTTATTTTTGTTACCATGCCATGAGTGTTAAATGTGATCAAGTTATATAATGGGACTAACAGAAGAGTAGAAAAACTTAACTATTTCGGAATTATGGTCCCTCTATGTTCCTTTAAATGAAGAACAAAGGCACAGTAGTTTCACTAAGTGATATCTAGATGCATAGGAGGTTTGAGATATCAGAGAGATTCGATTAGCAAGAAAGTTAATTCTACTTAACAATACTATTACCATCAGTGTGAGTAAGTTTGGCAATTCCTCCAATAGCTTCCTTAGCTTTGCGGGGCACAGCAAGAGAATTAACATGATATTGTTTGGTGGCACTTACACCCAACGCAGCCGGAATTGCCTAAACACATAACATAAGGTAAGGAGATAAATGCATCCATTTTCCCCGAAAACAAACAATAAACTCATGAAAAAACGTCAACTGAACCTTGAATAGAAGACCATTTGTATCTTGGAAAAACAGAACCCATCTCAAACCAGCATGACGCCTGATAAACCAATGGACAAAGTGAATAGTGTGATATTTAGATGGGAAAGTGAAAAAACATGAATTGCAAACAAAAATACTGGCAAATCCCTGAAGTTATGCTCTCCCCATCCTTCATGACTAATTAACTCCTGACCCTTCAATGGACCATATGTTTACCATCAAGTAAAGGAGAATTGGACAGGAATATCAACTTTTTAAGATACTACAGTGGTAAGTCAGGGACTCAGGCTACGAAAATCTGTGTAAATAGAAAACAAGGTAACCTAGATAAAAGGAGAGCGAAATTCAGCAATATGGACATACTAACTTACCATAGATTTAGAAGGCCACTAGAATAAAGAAGTGAATGAACATCGCCATGACCATGAGGTTTTGTCTACATTCACAGAATGGAGGAGAAATAATAGAAAAAAAGTTGACAGAATAAAGGAAGGCTTGCATTCCTAAAAAAACATGTTTATTTGCAATTTTTGATATAGTATCTGCTGAAAATAACTTCATATAGTTCACAAACAAATAAAAATTACCTGAATTACATATTTATTACGTGGGTCCACAGCAAGTCTTGCATCATTATCATCCAAGCAAGCAACTTTTTCCTGAAGTTAAGGAGAAGCAACATCTCCGATCATCAAATGCCAGAACAGTGAGCTGTGTCAAATAACTGCATTTACGATCAGCTGCTTACCTGCTTTAGAAGTTTTACTTGTGTAGGATTCAATCCAAAGTAAGAATTCGATTCCAATAGCTCTAATGTGCGTGCATGTGTGTCATCAGATGTCATTATAACGAAAGGAATCTGTTTTGGGGATCCACCTACAAGTTCAAAGCAACTGTAATGGTTGGAAAGACAAGGAGCTCTTAAATTTGTTTAATGCATACATAACATATCGTTATACATCTTTGACAATGGAACCCAAAAGCCTATTTTTAGCATGAATCGGCCTTCGCAAGACTACATCATCTGTTATCGTCGACACTTCTTAACTTGAGAATCTAAACTGGCAACCCAAGTCTTTAATCTCTTTACCCCGAACAAGTACAGAAATCTATTTACCCCAAGACCAGTCAAGCACACTGCAATGTGGCACAATTTGGCTGGAAAAGTAAATGGACAACTATTTCTCCTGTTCTTGCGATTGTTAAGTTAAAGAGGTAACAACAAGCAAGATTCATTAGGTCCAACAGCATCTAGAGGTAGAACAAAGAACCTCGTCAGAAGAGGAAAGGAGTTTCAGTCCACCAGATTGCTACTTAGTGTATGTGTGTATTATGCACTCATGTTTTTAATTTCCTTAAATAATATGGCAAAAGGAAAAAGAAAGTGAAACGTATGCTCACAAAACAAAACAGAGAGAGAGAGAGAGAATTATGAGGCTTCGAGCACTACTTATGGTTCCCCTAGAAATCAATTTGATGTTCAGAAATATATTTGTCCACTAAAAACTCTGATGGCATGACTCATGCAAACATTATATGCAAATATGTCTGGCATGGTCTGTATTTCACAAGGCTATCAAATGGTTCGAGTTGTTTCAAAGAATCTGTTCTGTGACAGAAATATTCTTACTTCTTGTGTCCTGGACCTCATCAAGTAACCTTGTAATGATGTCCACATTTAAGAAACGATAGCTCAGACATTTCCTTATGTCTTACTTCCTATGGTAGCATTCAGAATCATCATAAATAAATAAATATGTTTTGCCACTTCTAGCATAAATAAAAGCCTCAGAGAAGAGTTTATAACTTCATTAGCCGACAGCAATGAAGCTACTAATGTATTGAGTCCTGCTACGAAAGTTATTTTAAATTGCAAAGAAGGGGCACAAAATGCTATGAAATACACTAAAAAACCAGGTAGAGTCAACGTCTGCCGAAAAATAACTGACAGCTTGTCATTATACCATGGACGGAACAATGGTAATAGGCCATGAGTGAAAACAAACCTTCCACTAGTCTACTGCTAGCAGCTTGTAAAGCTAGAATTGACTCGATGTAATGCTGTAAGTAACATGTTCCACTGGAAGACTCTCGAGGAAGAGCCACCTGCAAGACGTAGGCAGAAGTGCTTAAAATTTTAGAATTGACCTGAAAGGAAATTAAATTACATTGATGGAAAATTAGCCGCTCATTTCTCAGTACCATACATAGGCAACAAGATCACCCAATGCACACGTGTTATATTAGAACACAAAATATTAATAGAATCGCCGCAACAAACACGAATTTGGTCCATCTAAGGAAAAAATCCCAGAACATTCACCTATAATCTACCTTGATTCCATTGTACCCAAGACGTTCACCAAGCCCCCCTGCAACAAGAACAAATGCAGCATTCTGCATTTCCCTGACACCAGTCTCCTCAAATTGAACAAAGTTATCGTCACCAAAAGTCAGAGACTCTCCTGATGGGACCTGCAACGACAAATCAATGTTGTGCTCATGTTCACGCACAATAAAGTTCGACCCATTTTCGCTGGAGAAGGAATAACAAAGTATGATTGCATTCAAGACGGATGACATCTGGCCAAACAGAATGAAACAGATGTCCACTTTTGGATTATCAGAAGGTATGTTACATGGAAGTTATGTACAAGATACAGCATATGCCTTCCCTATTTTTCCTATCTCAAGTTCTACTTAAGATAAAATATTGGAGAAGCCAATATTTGGATTTATTCGTATCATAAGCAGTAGAATATCGACGGCAGATTTACAATGCCAGAATAGAGTTAATGAATAACATACATAATTTGGGCATAAAATCAAAAGGATAAGACGTTTTTGTGAAACCCCTCAAGGAAAATTAGAGAATGCTTTATCTCCTTTAAATATGACAAGGAAACATCCTATAAGATCCAAGGTAGCAAAACTGGAGTATATTGCTTACAGAGGGTGTAAAGCCATCAAACGGATTCCTCCCAGCTTTGGAATCTGCTAAGAGTTCTCTAGCAGTGTTGATATAAGAAGCCAACCCCCCTGGATAGCTTGAATTGAGTCTAGCCACCTGAAACGCAGTAAGTCATCAAGCATATAAGAACAGAATTGCATTTTTTAGATACACAAAACCAGTAGTCCAGTACCAGTTCTTCTAACATGAACCCAACAAGAAGGTATCATGACTTAAATTAGTTTCAGAGAGCTGACACGAAAAAATATCCTCCAGAAGAAATTACTCAAAAAAAAAAAAAAAAAAGGGCTCAACACAACTACCAGCAATACTACCATTGTTTATTTGTAACATTTAAAACATTAGCATTATCTCAGGCTTACATCAGACTGTAAAGTGACAGTGTCTTTTGCAGCTAAACTGAGTCCAACAAAATCTAACAAAAATTATCATAAGCCAAATGCAGATACTCAAATGTTCATTAAACTATGCAAACTAACCTATAACCTGAACAATGTATTAAATTTTCTGCCTAAATTTTTCAAGAAAATATTGAATTTACAGCTGAAGTAATTGATCTAAATCTAATAGAAACTCAGTTCCAAATCAAACTTTAAGATCTCAAGTGCTCACGTGCGGCATATCATACCAATTAACACTCCTTGATTGTGATCCCAACTAACTCAAGTGGCATTGTTATTGTACAGCGAATCAAGTACAGAACTTTGCAAGTATACACCGCACTGAGGGAATGTTTGATCGGTCAAATCAGACATGGAATTGACTACAAATCCTCTTAAGTATTTTCGATGTTTGAGTACAAGAACTGGGAGGAGAACTACATAACCAATACCACAGAACATCAAAATGTATGAGGCCTTATCGGTCAGGTGAGATCACTTATCATACTGGACTATGGCTGTGTTTCCATGTCTAAAAAGCCAATTTTTTCTTCTGAACTCTTTTCAGCTTTAGTGTATCTTTTCCAGCTTCGATTAAATATTTCTTAGTTTTTCTCAGTTGTCTCAATTGGACAAATAAAACAATTTGTTAAAAATAAAACATGAGGAGCTTAAGCAGGGGGGGGGGGGGGGGGGAGGAAAGTAAGCACAAATTGAAAAGCCATAGCTAAAAAAAAGCCAAAACAATCTGAAATTTTGTATCTTTACTCCCGAAATGAACTTATCCAGAGAATTTTAGTTATTATTTAGAAAAACAAAGAATATTACCAAAAAAACTCCATTTTTTAGACACATTACACGTCTTGTAATCCACCCAATCAAACATGTTCTTTTTTGGTAATCCAGAACCGACTATACCGCAACCTTCAAGTCACATGGCCACACCGTAAACCAGAATCTCCTCCAGCTATTTCTCACAAGTTTTCGCTAACTGGGAGGGTGACCCAAAAAACTTTTCCCGAAGTTTCGCTCTTATTGCTCGTCAAACTAAAGACTTTATACCTGATCGTAGAAAGCACGCTTCTGTTCATCATCAACACCGGGCTCAGGCCAATGCTCGAACAAATGACTCTGTCCCATCTCCAACAACATCTTCCCCAACTCAATCTGCCAATAATTCACTCCAACTCAAAATCAAAAACCATCCAATTACATAAAACAAGTACACATCCAATTCATACATACATCTATTACCACTATAAAGGAACAACCTTTTTGGTGTTAACCTCAATTCTGAGGGAGCCTCGCACCTTTTTTTTTTCTTTCTAAAACTACCCCTTCAACCATCTAAAGAAATTGCAAAGAAAGGCGCGCGCGGGGGGGGTGGGTTGGTGTTTGGATGACATCCAAAAATTTCTTCTCCCCACTTTTTTTACTTTCACATCCCAGGTTTACAACAGGTTCATCTCAATTCAATGTTTTCTCTTTCCAACTTTTATATATATTAGGATTTGCGGACGCATGGAATGTGTCCGGGCGTCACATGTATGCAGACATGTGGTAATTGTGAGTGTACCTGGTCGGGAGAGAGGAGGGAGAGATTATTGCGGAGATTTGGAGCGGAGGCGGCCCAGTCGCCGTTGATATCAAGCTTCGAGAGGCTGTCCGCGGGCGATTCAACTGGGGACGCCATTCGGTTTACGCAAATCTAACCCCGGACTGGACCAGGGTATGGCGTTGTTCTGAGGAAACGCCAGCGGAGGCAGACTTATACAAAAGCAGGGGAGAGAGAGAGAGAGAGATCTGGGAGGTGAGAGAAGGCAAAGGAGAGGGACAGAGGGTGGCAGTTGCGACAGGTGCTGAGGTATATTCGTCGTCGCGAAAATCGTCTAAAATAAGATTTGTCGAATCGGTGACCTGGCTTTTACGTGATTGTGACCTCCCCACTCCCGTGGTTCTCGGATTCGATAACTTTTTGGGTGCCAATCCGCGAACCGGATAATCCGTACGTGTTGTTTTAGAGGTCTGAATTTTAAAGAGACAGAAAGAGAAGAGAGAGTGGTGGGGTGAGATTGTGAGGGGAAAGTGAGAGAATAAATCTGGATCCACTCCGGGTCTCAATTCGTGCGAGACTTGAACTGGGTTTCGCGTGTCTGTTGGTACTCTATGGCAGGAAATTGGCCGTTAGATTTTTTTGGTAATATTCTTTCCGTTTCATATCGAGAATTCATCACGAAAAATAGTGTAATTTTTTAAATAAAAAAATTTATTAATAATTTTTTGAATTTTTTCCCACCAAATTAAATGATGAGATCTTTAATTTGGTGAAAAAAATTCAAAAAATTATACACAAATAATTAATTTTTTGATTTAAAAAATGACAAAAGAGAGAGTGAAACTTTCAATATGGAACGAATGAAGTAGTAATTTGCAATAAGATAATTTTTTTCTTCAGTAAGTACTTATTTTGCAACTTTGGAAGGAGAAATAAGAATTAAAAGAACTATTGTTCCACTAAGAGTTCTTCAGAAACAAATATTTATTCAGTATGCCATTTTTAATTACTTAAATCTTTTAATATGGATTTCAAAAAATATACAATATAAATCTTGTTTGATATGTTAATTTTATTATACAAAGTTCGCGAAATCATAAAATTCTTATAAATTGTAAGACAAAAGCGATAAAAAAAATTACATAAATTTTAGAATGTAGAAATAAGAAATAAAAAATTAGTGAAACATAAGTTTTTATTAGGTAATAAATTTATTAGCTAAAAGCCTGTAATAATATTACTCCTATTCACGCTGCGTTTCTTTTGGCCTTAATTTATTTTTTTAATTCAGTTCATTCTTATAAATTAACTTATTTATCATTCTTAAATTTAACTTATATTGTAATTGTGTATGTTAAGCAATTAAATTTAAATAAATTAAGTTTAAAAGTTAAAGCCAAAAGAACGCAGCCTTAACAAGCATACTATCGGAGCAGCTGAGTCTTATATATACAGAGAAGAGATTGATCATTGCTAAAGTACGAGTCAATGTGACTTCAAACTGGAAAAGGTACTACAATTAAGCGGGAGCAATTTGCCGCAAGGTTTCAGTTTCTAGGGTTTTCTTTGTTCTCGTCGGTACATATATCCAATGTCTACTCGATCAGAACCAGCACAAAGTCGAGCAGGTACCTCTCTGTCTCTGTGTGTGTGTATGTATGGGTATATTTATCTCTCTGTTTGCTGGCTTTTATAGCATTAGCAGTAGCAATATTCTTTTATAGCATCGTCAGCTTTACCCTGCTTTTACTCAAATTTTGAGTTGTGAGTAAAAGCTTCAGTGATATGAAACAAGCAAATCCAAATCCAAGCATAAATTTGAGCGAATGTTTCACATTGTTGTCAATCTGAGAGGAAGTAAATGGCTTTGTAAAAATTTGAGCTTTCTTGATTTGAGTAAAATTTGGACAAAATCCATCCTGATATGGGTTTGATTTAAAGACTGAAGTGGGTTTTATTAGGGTTAACTCAGATTTTGGTTTTGAGTAAAAAATTTGGGTAAGGGCTGGAGAAGCTCTTTGGGGGCCTTCTTCTTAGCGTTTTTTAGGGTGGCCCAGGCTTCTACCCAAGACCGACCCTGTTGTTTAGGTTTGCAAATTATGTGACATTTTGGTCTTTTGTTGCCTCTTTCTTCCAGACCACGACTCTGCGTCAAATTTGTACCAGGACTAGCTAGTTGATTTACTGAGGGAAAAAGTAGAGAGAGAAGGGGGTTCCTTAGCCGAGGGGACTGATTTGTCTTGGTGGGTTACCCTAGACCCTAAAATGGGAAGCTTCAATTGGGAGTATTTTGACTTCATGGATGATGATAGATTGGCGAGGCGGTGGAAGAGAAAGTGTGTCCGTAACAAGGAGTTAAAGGTTAATTGCTTTAGTCAATCACTGAAGAGAGCTTTAGAAGATCAGAAATTGGGTGATGGAATGGTGGACGAGGATTACCTAAGTTTTTTTAATCTGCTGGTGAAGGATACGGAATCGAGGAACTCAATGGTAAAAGATGATGATGAGAGTGGTGAAGATGACCCTCATTATAAGATGTTCTTGGAGAAACTAAAAGAGGATGGAAAATCTTATGTGCTTCAGGTGGCTGGGAAAAATGAAGTCTCTTTGTATATGAAGTATGAAGCAGAGGATAGTTCAGATGACGAGCTCGAGCCACCTGGGATAAGGAAATCGAGGAATGTTGTGGATACAGAGAGCTTGGAAGCTGCAAAAGATCTGAGGTTGGAAACCCAAAAGAATTGGACAAATACAGGGAGAGTATATATGATGGATTGTGTAGGAAGTGAAACGACATATTCAGTGGTGGAGAGAGACATGACACCTGAGCCTGTAAATCATGTTTTCGGCAAGGAAAATGGATTTTCCAGTGATAACCCTTGTCCAAAGGATAGTCATTTGTTCAAAGTTGGCAGCGAGCACGAAACGGAAGTCGAAACGGTAGATGAATGCTACCAAATCTACCTAAATGGGATCAAAGGGAAAGCGGATAGTATAGTTCCCACAATTGAAGATGCTGAACTGGTGAAAGATGAAATGGAAGTCGAAATGGTAGACGAATGCTACCAAATCTACCTAAATGGGATCAAAGGGAAAGCTGATAGTATAGTTCCCACAATTGAAGATGCTGAACTGGTGAAAGATGAAAAAATGGATGATAGAAGTTCTTCCGAGTCAGAAGTATTGGTGGCACTTAATGCTTCTGATTTTGGTGATGGAAACTATTCCCCCTTTGAGACTTCAAAACTGTATGTTACATGGGTAAGTAATGTTGTTGATTGTAAGTTTGCTTTGTTTTCTAAAATTTGTCAAATTACACCTGATGTTTAAGAAGTTTGTCTTCTTCCGGATATACATGTTGATATTGTTGTGCACTTGTGTAGGTGGAGGAAGATGGCCTACAATGCCTTGGAAATCCCAATATAAGCTTTCATTCCAGGTATAGGGAGAAGCTCATGGAGAAGCTCAGCGAATCATACGACCATGAGGAATATAACAAACTTTGGCGAGATATAACTGAAGAAAGACCGAAGGAGCGTCATTTTCACCTCCGCTCTGGAGTAGTAAAATCAGGCAAGAAATACGGTGTACCCGGCCCGTCTTATCTTGAACAATACCCTGGTAAGTTGAATACAACACTTAAACCAGTCTTACAACTTTTTCTTCAGTTGACTTCTGATCTTTTCCGCTAACCAATCTCGCGTTTGGACTTGTTTTTAGGATAGTACATATTTGGAATGGAAGTCTTTCTTTGCTCTACAACTTCATGCTGTTTGCTTTAAAATTTGCTTTTCTACCTCATGTTTTGATAAGTTCTGTGCATAATCTTCTAATGATATACTCCTATGACATCTCAATGCCATTTTGTGATCATTATTCTTCTAAAGATTTTAAGCACTTACAGGATGTCGAAGTGTGAAAATTAAGTTCCAGGCATGCCAATGGAGTTAACATTGAGCACTGAGTTACTTTGTTGTGAGATGGCTGGCTGAATTAGCACATATTAATGATTAACTTACCTGTCCTTCCAGGATCTTTAAATTCATTGTCTTATGAATAAGAAAGCTAAGCAAACAAGGTGCACGACAAATGTAAAAAGTGTACACATGCGAGCGTGGGGGCCTGCAATGGTAATGCTGGGAACTTTCTATTTATAAATGACATATGTGGTAGCTTTAAAATTAGCAAAATACATCCATTGAGCGAAGGCTTTCTTTTGGTTCCAAGCCACCCCTATAAAAAAGTGGAGCTTACTTTCCAATGCTGTATCAGCCTCATGAATTGGGCTCTGAACTAGGTTTCTGCCCAGCGGATATCCCCCCAAAAGTCATTCCAGCTATCCTTCTTAGGTTATCCGTGATAACTGAAGGCTTCTGTTGACGTTGCGTCATTGATACAAACAAGCTCCTTTCTGGTGTAGGTTAGCCTAGATTGCCATCTTATGCTCTTGTCAAAGGACAGTTGAGCCAGACTGTTTCCCTATTCAGAAGTTTCCCGCAACATTGGAGAGGAGAGCCAAGTTGTTAGTGAAGTCTGTTTAATTTTCACGCCACCTTCCTGTTTGGCTGAAGGCGTCCCTCACCTGGCCATGCTTCAGTAACATGGATGCAAAAGTACTGATTACAGGAGTCCATTTTAAACTATAAACTGTTGGTTATGTGTCCTGTAGTTATACATGATTGTGTTTGTGATATGGATATATTGTTGTGTCCTCTGGAGATCTAATCCGTTAATGTTTTTACCTTAATCAACAACTCTATTTCAACGCGACTTACTGAGTAAACTTATGTTTGATCTTTAACTTATATCTTATCTACTGTCAATTGAGTTTGCTATTATAGTTCAACTGAAGTTTTGGCCTTTTGCATTACGTTTTGTTTTTGCATTATCAGATTATCTACATACTACATGTCAACTACCCTGACTAATTTCAGATTCAAGTTAGAAATTTAACGATTTCATCTCCATTGCAAGGATTGGATATCGTGATAGACAAAGTTGGACACATTCTTTAGTACCTTAAGTTTTTGGGAGAGTGGTGACTTGACATGAATCTGAGCTTTCGTTTCTGTGAGTTCTTGGGTTTAAGTCACTCCATCTTGATACTCTGCTTGCATTATGCTTCTCTTCAAACGCAATTGAATGAATTTTGTGTTTGAGCCTTAGTAGCAGGATCCTTCTAAAATGGGTGCGCTCCCTCGACGGGTGCTCAAATCGGCGCTCCCAAGATGGAAGCTTGCTCCCTTCAAGACGGAAGCTCGCTCCTAACTAAGATGGGAGCTTGTCGAGCCGTTAAGGCAGTTATTCTCTTACTTTTAGGGGAGTTATGCCATTGTGGAAATAAGAATATGAGAATCATATTAGTCAAGAAGTTTTGCAAATTGAGAATATATGACTTCCAATAATTACACGTTAAGATTGGGAAAATTTTCAATAAGTATCACTTTTTCTTAAATGGTGAAGCATTTATGGATAATTTACCCTATTTTATATACATATTTTTATATAATCTATATACTCTCCTTAGGCGCTCCCAACCTTAGGAGCTTCTAGGTGCCTCCACTCCCACCCCGCCCTTGCTTCGTGCTACTAAGGTTTGAGCTTTAGCTTATAGTATCTAATCTACTGTCAATTGAGTACCCTTGACTTTGCACATGAGGGAGGGTGTTGGATAACTTCGTATGTTTTGTTGGGCTCAATTCTCAAACGCCATTTTATATGCATTTTCAGCTATTTCTCTTTGTTATTGTTCTTGTTTTTTGTGTAAGTCTACATACACCAATTTGTACTATCATGATGGTCAATTTACGACTCCAAAATTGGTTGATTGCAGTTCTTGATAAGACGATTTCTGCAGTATTCTTAGACAAACGCAAAGTATTGAATCTCTTACGAGGATTTTTCTTTTGGTTGCAGGTGAGTTTGTTTTCATATTTTATCTTGTTTCGCTATTTTGTTGTTTTAGCGTTATTTCGTGGTCAAACTAAGGGGACGGAGAGCTTTTTCTTTCTTGGAACTTTAATAAGAGTTTCATATTTTATCTTGTTTCACTATTTTGTTGTTTTGGTGTTATTTTGTGGTCAATTAACTAATGACAGGGAGAACTTTTTCTTTCCTGGAACGGTATATTTTTAAAAGTTGTTTGTACATCAAAAAGACCAAATCCTTATTCTTTAAGTGCAGTTCCCTTCCCTTTTCTTGTGGCTTAGATGCATTTCGGGTATCTAACACAATGGAGAATTCTTTTTGACCATATCAGGACTTGATGATTACCCAGGTAATTATTTAGGCAATTAATTTTAAGAGTGCATTAATTAGTGCTCAAGGGTAAGCTTCTTCGCTGGTTGGGAAAAGTGTGACATAACACTTTGCATCATGTGCAGTATATATTGGTTGATGGCTTGATGCTAAGACTTTTTAGGGTTCGTAGTGGACTTTTTGATTTTTCTGTAAACATGTGGTTGGTAAGGGTCTGGTAAGGGGTTGCTGATCCCGTAACTTCGTAAGTATCTCAACACAATGGAACCAAAGTCGAGAGATCAAAATTAGAGATATCGATTGCATTTGTTATTTACTTTCTGACTGGGCTCGACCTTGACCTAGCTAGAAACCCATTTGCTTACATGCCAACACATTAGGTTGCGGTTTGATCAATTTCCTAGTAAAAAACCGAATTACTCCTTGCCAAGTGAA
Organism: Rhododendron kiyosumense; assembly: GCA_019656275.1. Lineage (NCBI taxonomy): Eukaryota > Viridiplantae > Streptophyta > Magnoliopsida > Ericales > Ericaceae > Rhododendron > Rhododendron kiyosumense. The sequence goes on along the minus strand of BPLS01000216.1, from coordinate 308,133 downwards.
ACCTACTTGCCAAAATTTGCTTTACGTAGTCCTGTTGGACAGAGGTGTTTGTCTTTACACACTCTCATACAGATACATGCACACAAAAAAGTTTCATTAGCAGGTTGTAACTGAACCAGTTGAGATGGAGAAGTGCATTGCTTCCAGTCCTCTCTTGAAAACAAGAACAGTTTTGATGGTGGAGTTGTTTGATGGGAGATTGACGGTGGAAGAGGCAGAATTTGTCCTACTGTGATTGAGTAAAACTCCCAGAGCACTCCCTGTCAATGAGATCAGGAAAATTGTAGGGGGATTTGTCGTGGAGAGTGTTGGCTGGGGAGTTTATTTTTCATTTGGTTTATGTGACCTCTCACTTGTATCCCTTTGAGGACAGGAGGCTTGGGCATTAGAAGACACATTATCTGTCATCGAGCGTAGTTCAGAAATAACTAGAGCGATATGCAGTGGAATGAGGCAAATTCTCGCTGAAAGCCCTATCTTGTAAATATGGATGTTTTGACTGAAACTGGATGACCACGGAGGTCCGTGATACTTATGTCATTTGTTTATAGAAGGGTATACAGAGACAATGGGCTTAAAATCTCGTGCACTCACTTGATGAGAGCTGCTGATATTGTTTGTTTCGACTATGAAATTTGGTGCAGGGATTTTGTGCTGGTAGGGTTGTCTCCAGCTTATGTAGTAGTTTTGGTGGACAAATACATGAAGTTGGTGGATTTTGTTAACTATTCAGTGCAGGAGTAACAAATCTCTGATCACAATTCTCTTGGAGCTTATGTGGGATAACAATTTGGAGTAGCAATATGAGTTGAAATATAGCGTGAGAGAATGAAAGTGAAACGGTATTTTGACTCACATGTTCCACTTCAGGTGGCTTTCTTTCCTTGGTCAGTAGCTCGTGGGACTTTACTGAGGACTTTGATTTTACTCAGTCAAAGTGGGAGATGCTGTTGATGTGGGTTGGTGGCCTCAAGAATTCAAAGTTATTGTTCTTGGGTTGCTTTCAGGTGTCTTCACTTTCAAATATAGCAGTACAACTGATCACAACTGTGGGGTGGGTGTGTGGTGGGGGGAGTTGGAGTCAGTTACATCTTTTGTCGTAGTTGTAGAGACATTAATGCATAACATTTCCGAAACGTAGTGGTACTTGGCTCGAAGAGTAGATTTTGAGTCATAGTAGCGGTTCATGCTTTGAGGAACTTTGTTTTGCATGCCTTGTGTGTACTACTTTTCTGCCCCTTTTGTGGTGTCTCTGAATGCTTGCTTTCCTTGTATACAACTTAAATGGGATCTTTTCTCTATTAGCTCCTGAGTCCAAATTTCCTATTCTAGTGTAATCAGAAATCCCCACAAGGGAGAGGGAGATTTTGGTTTTATATTTTTTTGCTAGAGTTGTGTTGAGTTGGATGTTGCCTGAAATCTCTTGAAGTACTTTTCCTATTGAATAGGTTGATATTTATTGTTGGATCAACTTTGTAAGAACTTAAGCATTTGGGAAGATTGATGATCTAACATGGTATCAGAGTTGTGGTTCTAAGAAGTCCAGGGAGAAAAGCAAAAATACCTATTTTGAAATCTACAATAAACAACTTCTCATTGTGAGGCGCTTTTCTTCATGGCTAGCATGTATTACATCTTACTACTGCTGGTTTTTGAATCTTGATTTGAAAGAAGTTTTCAAAAGGGATTGTTTGGTTTGGTGAGGCATTGTTTGATGAAGCAAATGAAAAGGAGAGAAAACAGGTGTTCACTTGCTCCCATCTCACTTTGCCACTTCAAGTGTGAATCTTGTAGTCCTTTTCCTTTTAACTAGAAATGTAATGGAGATTCAAGGGGTTTGGCTACCATGTTTTAAGCCACGGAATCGGTCGGTGTATTTGTCAGGGTCGCGAATGACGGATGTTGGGTTTAACAATCAATGTATAACGGGAATAGGAACACTGCTTCGTGAATTTTTTCCAAGCGTTAGTAAATGCTAAAAACCCCATAAATGTACATGTTCTAGCCTTATATATAACAAATTAAATGTTTTTAGATTCTTTTAATTATTATTTTACTTTTAAAAATAGTTTTGTAAGAAAGATTGAGTCGCAAGTCAGCGTTTTAAGACGGGAAATATTGATATTTTCATAAGGAAAGAGAATCTCACCATCTAACAAATTAGAAATGGTACTAGAATATATATTAAAAACAATAAATAAAGTGAATAGTGATGTCCATTAACTACATCGAAGGTCGTTCGTGGACAGTGAAGAAATCGAAGGTATTTGGTTCGCGTATTTTTTTTGTTTGAACAGTGATGGTTTGGGTCTGAGAATCTGAAGCTATTTCACATGTTGAAGAGGAATAACCTTACAAAGATACATAAGACGTACTGTAGAAGAACGTGGTGGGTCTTAGAAAGGAAGAAAAGTGGCAGAAAAGCTGTTTTTTTGGGGTTAATCAGGCATGTGGAAATTGAGTTGTTGAGAACCCATTGTGAACCACTTATTAGTTATCCTTGCATGAACGGTTTGTTGAAGAAGCATGCTAGATCGAATTTGACGTGCATTTAAATTCTGTGAGATGTTGATGTGCTTAAAGAATCTCTCATATTTTCAGCTTGAGTAGAACAACAGTTTGTGGTACGATTTCAGGACCTGTTTAATCACAGGATTGGGTAAGAGACCAGAATCTATATCCTTTGCGACCGCAGTTCTGGAGTTTGAATGTTATAGTTGATGGAGGCATTCTCATCAGACAATCCAATCCTTTAAGTATGGAATTTGTAGTACCTTGGGGGTGTGGTACTGTAATCCCACGCTAGTAGTCTGACCATATATGCTCTCAGATGTTTCTTTCCTGACAAATTTTAGATGAAGTTACTATGGATTTCTCATGTCTTACTATTTGCATGAGAACCATGACCGTTATAAGTTTATAACAGAAATCCCATGCTACATTAGCATTTTCTGATTCTCTTTTTGTTGGTGTGTATCTTTTCAGAATTTGGTTCAGAACGATGCATTCATTCCATGGTTAGACCCCCTGTGTTTGGAAGTGATGCCAAGAAATTCAGCGTAAGACACTGCATCTGCTGAGCCATCTGATATGCAAGTTTGTGTCTGACAACTTCATCCCATTATGAAGCACGCCTCGGCCACAGACGAATTCTATGGCGGTTGGTGTTTTTCTGCCCCTGAAACCCTTCCCAATCACTTGCTTAGACATTCCTTTTGGTATGTATATATCATGACTGAAAACTTTCCCCGGTCTGTTTGGGGCCTTTCTTTTTGTTCCAGATATTCTCTTTTGTAATGTCCAGTTGGGTATGTATTTTGCATCTCCTTTCCCCAATCTTTTTCTTCCAGTTTTTAATAGAGTCCGTGTTAAGCATATTGGATCGCGTGGAATTTGTGTCAAGCATATGACAATCTTTCTGGGCTTTTCTTCCTTGTTTTCTCCTATGAAGATTTAGGTGTTGAAAGACTACTGCAAGATGACACAAACCTAACAGGTGTAGTTCTGAATGAACCAAAGGGATCCTGGTTTACCATAGTTTTGAATGAAGGCTTGTCAACACCACCTCTACTCAGTAGTAGCTTGGCTTTGAAATGCCATGACGCTAATGGTATTAAGTTTTTTTGCTCGGCGATGCCAACAGTATTGTAAGTTACCAAATGTCTCTGTACTTGAGCTCTTAGGAAATGGGTTGAACAATGTATATGACGCTATCCAACCAACCGAAGTATTACATTTAAAAACTTCCATTCTTACTCGGCCAAAAAGTTAAAAGTTTGTATGCATTGCCTACCATCGAAGTATTGCAAGCATAGAACCATGTTTGTAATAGCTATGGACATCTCAAAGCATTCTCTTTCCCTTCTTGGATGGGTATCAACAGGCGTTCCCAGGAAAAGCATCTACGACCAAAAGTAATGCATGTAGAGTCCTGGCAAAACAGATTAATTAGGTCTCTTTTTTCCCACTTGCAGCGTGGCCTGGAGAGAGATAATAGGTAGGCAGTCTTAGGTTATCCCGCTAATGTGAAAACTTTATATCTAACCCAAAAACTTAAGCTACTAAGTGGAGAGATTTTTACTTATGTTTAGTGATCATCTATTCATTACCCAAGCAATGTGGGATTGTGTTCGCTAACATCTCCCCACGTGCATCCGCTTCTATTACGTGTAGTCTCTTTTTGCGTTTATTAATGTACGACCTTTTGTTGGATTTGTTATCATAGGTGTTGATAGTAAATTTCAAAAAATGTGGGATGAGAAGGGCCCCACTTTAATACAATGTAGAAACTTTATATACAACTCAAAAGTTTAAGTTATTAGGAGAGATTCTAATATTATATTAAGTGATCAACCATTCTATATCTAAATAATGTGTGACTTGTTCCTTAGCAAGTCGAACCTCTGGTTACCTTGTGTATAATCTCAACTATATGCATTTCCTTCCACAAAATACTACTCCATGATTCCATCCATTGAAAAAGTTGGTTCACTAACAAAAGACATCAAATTTTTGGATTAAAAGGTTATACTTCTGTGCAAATTTTTTAAAATTTTTTGACACCAAATAAAAGAACTCATTGAATTCTAAATTTGGTCAAGAAATTTTAAAAATTTGAGCGACAAGTATTTTATTTTTTATTCAAAAATTACACATCTTTTCATAATGAATTAAAGTTTTTCTTGAACTGGGGGAGTATAGTGATTGATTGTAACGATTTGCGGGCCAATGCAAATCTAGTTGCTATAATGTTTTAAGAGTTGTAATGATTGTGATCATAACCTGAAATCTATGGAGGATATAGAGATGAGGGTGTATCCGCCACCTAGGGGATTTTGTGGTGAGCAAAATCACTTTTGGGTTTAATGAAAAATTTTAGCCGTTCAAAAGTGTTTTCAACAGTCTGAATTAAAAAAACTCTTTCACGAAAGAATTTGTTTTAAATCTAGACTGTTAATTGATTAAATAGATATCTGAGATGCTCATTATAATCCTATAGTAACTTTGTTCATTACGGAGTCCCCCGGGTGGAGATTGCTCAACTTGCTCAAATTGTATTTTGTGCTGTTAAGATTCCCTGATGGTTTCCTAGGATAAAGTTTCAGCATAATAAAAGGTGAGGTTTCAACTTTCCTTTTCAAAAGCTAAAAGGAATATCACTTTATAGGAATTCTGAAATGTGGAAAAATGGAAACCTCGACACTGCAGGCCCGTTTCAGAACTAAAAATAAGTATTTATTTTTTAAAAAGACAATTTCAAGCTCAAAAATAATGTATTTATGCAAATAATTTTTTTAATAATATGGATTTTGTTTGATACTCCCTCCGTCCCTAAATAAGTGTCCGACACGCAAATCTAGGTCTTCAAAAAGATGCATTTGTTTCGTTAAAAAAATCAAATTTTTTTCACAAATCAATAGAAAGCAATGAGTTCTATCATATTGTGAAAAAAAATTTAATTTTTTAATGAAAAATATGTATATTTTGTAAGGCCTAGTTTTGCACGCCGGACACTTATTTAGGGGCGGAGGGAGTAGATCTTATCGAGATTTTTTTATACAGTGCAAAAAAAATAGAAAAAATATTTTTTATTTACATTATTTTTGAGTTTGAAAATATGAAATAAGTATTTATTTTTTAAGAAGGTGTTCTAGAACGGGGTCTGAGTCTAATGACACCCCAACAGGTTCCAGTGGGTTCGTTTATCCCTTATAATAAATCAAGTGTGGCCATTTTTTAACAAGCTACTGCTTGACCCCCCGATCAGTTTATGATGTTTAAAAATTAAAGTTGCTTGAGGTTGGTTCATAATTGGCTCGATGAAAGTTCAATTCAGATCAACTTACCTGATAAATAAATCAATAAAAATTTAAACATATTCTTAAAGCTCGTTTAGTTTTTCCAACCAGAATGAACAATTAATTCACTCTTGGCTCGTTTATCAGTCCTATTTTATCTCAATGAACTAGAAACCAATACAAGACTCATCAAGCACATTACAAGTTTTACACACAACAGATATATCCACTGAGGTTAGAGATGTGATAGAGGGGATAAAAAGGAATCCAAAACCAGTGGTTTCAAGGTTTCAAGCAAGAAAACAGTGAGTTCTGGAAGACGGAACTAAGTCAATTGTTACTGACGAGTCTTACAAACTTTGTAGGCAAAATATCTCGGCATCGTTTGTTTGCCCAATGTCAAGTAATACATTCATCACCCAAAGGAAAAAGATCGTTTGTTTGCCATTCCAAAGCAAATGTCAAGACATCGTTTGTTTGCCATTTGCGGGTTAACTTTTTGGGTTACATGGCACTACTCTCTTCCGTTTTCTTATGCACAGTTACATAGCTCAGTCATTTCCAAATGCTTTCCCTATGGAATTCCCACCCCTTGTTGGTTCAGCTCGTGGGGTTTATTTAGTACATATCAATTATTAGTTTCAACATGTTAAAAGAAAATAAAAAATAACATGAGAACCTATAAGTAATATTCATTGTCAACAATTTTGTTCACTTAAGAAGTTTTCGGAGTTTTTTTAGGGCGCTGCTATTCGCAACCCTTTATTTTCTCCCATAGCCCGTTAAAAATTTTAAATTACACTCGACAATTAGATACCAAAATTCAATTCTAAGGTAGTGAAATTCATCGTTTGTGATGGTGTTTTCATGTAGTCCAGTTGTCTTTTATAATCCCTAGAGCTTATGCGCATGCTATGATGAGTATCACACAACTCGCAATCTTAGCTGTTCACTACTAAAAATTGAAGTTTTGGGAGGAGATGAGGAGGGCAGTTAATAAAAAACTGAAGGAGTTGAGATCATATGATTGAGAAATCCAAAAAGCAGATTTTTAGATCAAATTGTGACATTAAACCGTCGTCGTATAGATGATGTGGTTCGGAATGCTAAGAAACTTCTATGGTTTAATGTTAATTAATTGGATGGCATTCATTAAACATGAAGAAGGAATCATTTTGATGTTTTCTCTGTGATTTGTAGATACTCCCTCTCTATTGATGGCCACTTCTCAGACCAGCTAGGAGAAGAAGTCACAAAGCCCGGTGGATACTACTCGCAGTTGTTACAAGAATATGATGCAGTTATATGTTCCTCCACCTTATTAAGAGAGAATTTTTCGCTCCCAGTATCCGAAGAACCTGGAGCTAATCAACCTCTTTAGATAATATTAGCAAGAAACCCTAGCTCCTCAATTAAAGTCCCTGTAATGACTACAGAAGCGAGTCCTAAGGTGGTGATCTTCACGGACAAAGAGACAACTGTGGAACCAGAGAGATGAATAACTTTATTATATCGTAATAATAAAGTTAGGATGCAAGAGAGATATGAATAACTTTATTATGTCGTAATAATAAAGTTAAGATACAAGAGAGATAGAAACTCAAATTACTTTGAGAAGTAATTGAGTAAATGAGAGAAAAGTGAGATAATTGCTTTATTAAGAAAGCTTTGGTTTTTAAGCGTGAGCTTGATTGATGTGGGAACCCTTTTTTCTTCTTTGCTTCTAGTATTTATAGGCCACGACTCCTCATGAATCTGCATGCAAAAGGATTTGCTGTCTTCTCCTTGTTGTGCCAAGTGTCCCATGTAACTCCTCCACTTGTACATTTCATGGGATAATGGGCGGTTGCTGGAAGTTAATAAAATTACCCACATGCTTTTTCCCCATCATGGGAAGTTACCGGAGATAATGGGGTAATCCATTTCCCCATTTTGTGGGCACCAGAGAATAGTGGGTCAGTTAATCACATGGCTTTGGAACAATTATTCCATACATCACAGCCCACAATCTTCTTTATTCCCAACAGTTGGAGTCAATCCACAACCGTTTATCCACGAATCATGGGCCAATTCTCATAAAATAGAACATGGGCCAAGCTTCAAGACTAAAATTAATTGGGTCTTACTCCAAATCACAAAATTAATGCGGCCCATTAATTTTTAGCCCGAGAAAGCAATAGACATCGGCCCAATTTAATCAATACTTAATTAAATGGCCCTCTAACGCTAGTCCAAGGTTTGATGCCAAAAACGGGTGTAAACACATATACATACAGATAAGCAACGGGTGTGGAATCCCCTCAAGAGTAAACCAGTTCGTTTTGAGATTTTGGATTTGGAATTCTCTCTCTGCGTGCGATTTCCAATAAATTTTCTTTCATTTATTAATCTCATTTCTCTAGCTATCTCTCTTTACTCATTACCCAAAATACCAAAACCAACTTAGATTAAGTTTCTAACTAATATCCCTATTTCTGATTACATCCGGGCATGGAAACTTCTAGGGGTAAAATACAAGGACTTTTTCAACAGTGAATGTGGGAAGATCCTTAAAGAGTTTTTCTATCCCCTTAAGAAGTGCTCAATCGTAGGACTCTTTCTTTTTTTTTTTTTTTTTTTTTTCTCGGAAAAATGGATGGGGTATTATTAATCGAAAAGGTGGTCCGAAGACCCAACATCATACAGGGAAAGATCAGAGAGAGACAGGGGGACAGGCCCCCCCCAATTAACCAATCTTGCACCTGATAGGGATTTTTTTGCCAATGAATGGGCAACCCTATTACAAGAACGTTTAACATGAGAAAATTGACAAGAAGAAAAGAGAGGTAATAGCTCAATACAGTCTGAAATAAGCGAGCTACAATCAGATAGAGACTTTCCTTCTTGCGTTAGAGCTTGGACCACTTCAAGTGAGTCCCCTTCAATAATAACATGCGATAGGCCGTTGTTAGCAGCAAAAACCAGAGCTTCCCGAAATCCCATAGCTTCAACAGATCGAGGAGATAGCAAACCCGTGCATGGGATAGATGCTATTCCCAAAATATGTCCCATATGATCCCGAGCCACCAAACCAACACCCACAATACCTTGCTTTTTACAAACAGCTCCGTCCACATTAATCTTGATCATTCCAACAGGGGGCAAACACCATTTAGGAATTGGTAAAGGATCAGCAGAGACAAAAGGGGGTTTTTTAGGCCCAGACGCTAAACGAAAATCCGAGCACAAATCCAAGGCCTTCTCCAAAATATGGGTTGTTGTCCAGTTCTGGCCGTTGAAAAGCAAATCATTCCTGGCTTTCCAGATAAACCAACAGATAGAGACAAAAAGAGCTTCCATATCATCTGTCCCCCCATTGTTCTGAAATAACTTCGAGATGGAGCCCCACCACTCAGAAAATTGGGCAGTGCTCAAGGAGGAATAGGTAGCAGAGGCAAACGGGGATCGATGCCATACATCTTCAGACAATTTACATTGAAAGAGCATATGTTCAAGGGTTTCTACATGTGACTGACAACGAGGACAATATGGATGGATGTCAACATTCCTCCGATTCAGATTATAAAGGACAGCAATAGCATTATGAGAACAACGCCACATAAACATCTTGATTTTATTAGGAATGGAAATAGACCAAAGGGATTTCCAGAGAGGGTTCAAAGAGTCACCTGAGCTAGATTCCCCTCGTTCACGGGAGTGCCGTATAAAAAAGCTATTCATAGCTAAATGATATGCAGATTTCACTGAGAAAGAACCATTGTTAGTGTAATGCCACGTACCTTTATCTCTAACACCTTGAGAACTTATTGGAATAGAGAGAATTGATTCCACATCCAAATCTGAAAATAATGACTTTATCAAAGGAATATTCCACCATAGCGTCTCAACATCGATAAGATTAGCCACTCGGTTAATATTGTAAAAGGGGGAATCCGCCAATGGAGGAGGGCTTAGAATCTTAAAAGATAACGATCGAGGAAGCCACGGATCTTTCCAAATATCAATAGAAGACCCATTGCCCACACTCCATCGCCACCCCTTCTTGAGGATAGTTCTGCCAGCGACAATACTTCTCCAGGCCCAAGAAGCAGTATTAGGACAAGGGGCGTCCCAAAAGGATAAATTGTGAAAATACTTTCCTTTGAATAGTTGTTGGAATAAAGAATAAGGCCCTTGAAGTAACCTCCAACCTTGCTTGGCCAAGAAAGCGAGATTAACAGCATGAATGTCACGAAAACCCAGCCCTCCCTTAGACTTTCGGTCGCATAATCTGCTCCAACGAACCCAACTAATCTTGTTTTCATTCTCTTTTGCCCCCCACCAGAATTTGCGAATAGCACAGCTAAGATTTTTGCACACTTGCTTCGGTAAAAGAAAACATTGCATGACATAATTGGGCATGGTCGATGCCACTGATTTAATCATGACCTCTTTACCAGCAGGGTTCAATGTCGAGTCCCTCCAACTTCTTAATCTGTCCAAAACACGATCAGAAACATACTTAAAAACTTCCGTTTTGGATTTGCCAATAACGGATGGTAACCCCAAATACTTTCCTCCCTGAGTCTCAATTCGAATAATCAGAAAATTAGAAATCCCATGTTTAACATCGTTAGGCGTATTTGGACTAAAAAACAAAGAAGATTTCTCCCTGTTTACCATTTGTCCAGAAGCACCTTCATACTTGCGGAGAATGTCCTCAATAGCATGACAACCAGCAGCTGAAGCTTCCCAAAAAAGAACGGAGTCATCAGCGAAAAAAAGATGGGAAATCGGAGGGCAATGTACTCCCACCTTAATCCCACGAAGAGCCTGTTCTTCAATCTCCTTCTGAATAAGATAATGGAAGCCCTCTGCACACAAAATAAAGAGATACGGGGAGAGGGGGCAGCCTTGCCGAATTCCTCTAGACGGAGAAAATAGGTCGCCCTTATCGCCATTAATAACAGTAGCAAATGAGACGGTCGTCACACAAGCCATAACCCAACGGATCCATTGTTCATCAAAACCAAACCGACGCAACACTGATTCCAAGTAAGGCCACTCAATACGGTCATAGGCCTTTGCCATATCCAGCTTCAATGCGACCCAACCCTTCTTACCATAACGCCGATTTTTGAGCGAGTGCATCAGTTCGTGCGCAATCAATACACTATCCGAGATTTGTCTACCTCCAATAAAAGCACTCTGATTTTCTGAAATAATGCGGGGAAGAATAGGTTTAAGGCGGTTAGCCAAGATTTTGGTAATGATTTTATAGGATATGGTGCAAAGGCTTATGGGTCTGAACTGGTTAGGTTTAGTAGGGCACTTTATTTTTGGGATGAGAGTGATCAAGGTTTGGTTTACACTGCGAAGAAGGTGGGAGGTATGAAAAAAGCTTTTCACTGCTGCTACCACTTCAGGTCCCACTATATCCCAGTAGGTTTGAAAGAATAATGGAGTCATACCATCAACCCCAGGGGCTTTGGATGGCTCCATGCCTTTGAGGGCAGAAAAAACCTCCAAATCTGTCACAGGGCCTGTCAAAGATCTATTCATAGCACCAGTAATTTTATGGGGGATAACTTGCACGGTATCTTGAACATTAAGAGTAGGGTTAGCAGTGAAAAGATTAGAGAAAAATTGCTTGAATTCCGACTGTACCTCTTTAGGATCACTTGTCCACGTACCATCGCTCTTTTCTATTCCAGATATTCGATTGGTAGAGCGTCGCTGCATGACTGAGGCGTGAAAGAAACGCGTATTCTTATCCCCGTGTTGAAGCCAATCTATTCTGGACTTCTGTTTCCAGAAAAGTTCTTCCTTATCCCATTCTTGCTTTAACTGCCACTTTAAATTCTGCATTATCCCCGGAGAAGGGCCTTTATCACAGTTTCTAAGCGTAAAAACCTTGGATTTCAGCTCCTCAATCATCTTGCCAGAATCAGCCCGCTTTCTTCTCTTCCAGTTAGTGAGAGAGGACCGACATGCCTGAATTTTCTTGTACACCGAAAAAGATCTAGACCCCTGAATAGAACTAGCCCAAGATTGACGGATAATCTCACGAACCTCATCATCATTAATCCACCGGGCATCAAACCGAAAGGGAACACGGCTTCTAAGTGGGACAGCCCTGAGTTTCAGAAGAAGAGCATTATGGTCAGACCCCACAGTTTCTAGGTGGGTGACTGACGACTGGTTAAAGAGCAGACACCATGAAGGGGTTGCCAAAATTCTATCAAGCCGCTCTTGAATATAATCATCCCCGCTCCTATTATTACGCCAAGTGAATGGATATCCTGAGAAGCCCAAATCTACCAAACCACAGTCATCGATAAACTTCTGGAAACCACGAAAAGACCACGAAGGACGGGCATTCCCACCCATTTTCTCATCAGAACACACTATATCATTCATGTCACCCCAGAGCACCCAATCATTACCAAGACAAGACTTATATTGTACGAAAAAATCCCATTGCTTTCTCCTTTCGCTATCAACGGGGCTAAAGTACAGATTAACCAACCTCCAAGACTTATTCAACACATCATCAAAAATACGAACATCTATGAACCACGAACACATTTTAACTAAAGTAACAGAGGATTTACCTTTCCAGAAAAGAGCCAATCCACCCGAAAAACCCACCGGATCAACATGAATCGCACTATCCATTTTTAGAGACCTCCTGATGAAATCAAGTTTGTGCACTTTGTTTTTCGTTTCTGAAAGGAAAAACAAAGAGGGGGAGTGGAGTCTAGCCAGCTCCTTGAGTTGATGGAATGTCAGGGGGCTCCCCGCACCCTGACAATTCCAGCAGATCATTGGGCAGATGGAGACCATTTCGGGCTGGTCTCCACCACCATATCCGAACTTTCATTTCCCGCCACAGAGGTCACCACAGCTGTAGAGCAATATTTCTTCCGAGGAGTCTCAGCTATGGTTAACGCAGATTCTACCCAACCATCAATACCTGGGCTTCGGTTCTCCAGACTCCTTTTTCCATTTCGGTTAAGAGCAGGTTTTGGGGTATAAGAGAGAGGTTTGGGAAGGCGTGTACCGTTTATATCCCCCAAAACACGTCGCCTTCCATGTTTGGGGGTTGGAGCACCAACGACTTGCTTCTTTCGGCCTCTGCCATGTGGGATTCCATCAGTAATAGGGATATCAAAAAGGGTAGGGGAAATAAGGGCAGGGACAAATGGGGTTTGGATATCTGGAGGGAGGGTATCATGACTAGAGGTAGTGATTTCGGTGGACAAAAGGGGGGCATTTGGGGTTTGATTTTGGGGGAGAGAAGAAGGGGGAATTTTGGCAGTAATAAGGTCAGAGGGATGCTGTGTGGGTAGGGTAAAGAGAGGAATTTTTGGATCCGACTTGGTTAAAGAGGTTGGAGTAATGGGTTGGGTCAGAGTGTAATTAGGAGGGTGGGCTATCGGAGAGGGGTGTTGGGTCAAAAGTAGAGAAGGATTATCATATGAAGTGGGTATAGTAGAAGACTTAGCTACAGAAGAGGATGGGCTAGGAGAATAATTCGAGGAATGGGATAGTTTATCAGGACAAGATTGGGCCTTGGGCCTAGGCCCTCGATAAGGAAAATTCTTAATAACCTGCTCCAAATTCGGGGTGAGTTGATCCCATTTCAATTTCAAATTCGGATTAGGATTGACATCCGCAGATCTCTCCGCAAGATAAGCTTCCGTTAGCATCTCCTTATGAGCAGAATCCGTTTCAACAGAATCCGAGATGTTAATTCTTCCTTTCCGATTAGAACAAGAATTCGAAATACCAGCCCGAGAATCTCTCCCCTGATTTTCCGCGGATGATTCCCCTGATTCCGAAACTGGATCTCCCGCTCTCTGAGTTTTCACCGAGTCAGGCCCGTCCGGTCGCCGCCCTGGTGGAGTAGCTGGTGAGGCCCGAAGCCACTCACCATATTGTGCTGACAGCACCGCTTCGTCCTCCAAATCGAGGAATCGCTTGATACAATTCAGAAACTCATGACCCACCTTGCCACAATATCGACAAAAAGCAGGAAGCTTTTCATATCGAAATTCGATCCAAATTGGTTTATCCCCTGACAGCCGTATCATACAACCCCGTTTAAGAGGTTGTGTAACGTTAAGAACTGTACGAACTCTTAAGAAACGGCCTTCACTACTCCCTGACTGCGGTATCACAACATCATCAACATCGCCAAATCGCATACCCAATTTGACACCCACATCTTTGGATAGAAATTGCAGGGGAAGTCCCCATGCCTGAATCCACATCGGGGTGAGATCAAAACAATAATCCTTCAGAGCCTTGTTAGGTTGCCATCGCTCCAAATTAAGAAAATGGTTATTAAAGAACCATGGCTTCCCACGCAATACCCTTGTGGCATCTAGTTCGGACGGGAAGATGAACTGGAAAATACCATTACCCACAGCCAACACACGAAAATTCTTTGGGTTTCCCCATACCTTTCCCAGAGTATTCCTAAGCCCCACCAGATTAGGGGCCTTTTGAGAGATTACCTTACCAAGGAGACTTGTTTGACATTCCGCTAGACTATCAACAACGTCCTCCTGGGAGAGAATGATGGCACCCTGTTCCTCATCAGTAAGGGTAAACGACTTAAACCGCAGAGAGAGATCATCCTCGCCAGGAGCATCTGGGTGAGTTTCCAACAGCGGGGGGGTAGAAGCCATAAGTTAAGGAGATAACAGAAAAGGTAGTAGGAAAGAGGAGGGATGGGACACAGAAAAAGATGAAGGGGAAGCTGATATAGAGAGGAGAGAAAGGAAGAAGATGGATAGTCAAAGGTAGAGGAGAGACAGAAACCCTACTCGAAGAGTAGACGAGGAACTTGCAGAGCAAGACAAAAAACCCTCATTGCGAGGGACAACACTTTAACTAAATTGAATAACTTAACATTGATACATTCAAAGATCGACATAGGACTCTTTCTTTAACTCAACACGATCTGAGCTCGAGTAGTTTGAATTTTTATACACAAGCCAAACAAAAACAAGTCGAGGAGTACGTAGTTTGCTTGAACTTCGTTTGAAAGCTTAACGGGCATTAAAAATGTTAATGCTTTGTTTGTTTTTGTATAAATTGATCTTAAATGAAGTTTTAACAATCAAGCAAGTGCTCAAACACAAGTAGATTGGATAATTTTGAGTACCTCGAAAAAAAAAATCAATGGTTCATATTCAAATTCAAATGGTTCTGAATTATTGATTTCTCTTTTCGAGGTACCTTTTTAGGTATGTAGCATTGCTATTAAATATACTATTAATCCAGTGCACCAAGTACTGACCACTTGGGCCCGAGGGCCAATTCAGGTGAAGCTATATATCCAATGACAATGAGGAACTCTATTACACTTCCAAATTATTCCAATAGCTTATGGATCTATAATATTCACATTGATCAACAGTCCAAAGATAGCCAATAACTTAGGATATCTACCATGGAAAAAGATATTTGCTCCTCCTGCTATTCATGAGACTGATTGTGACTAGTCACAAAGCCAAAACTAAGTCTTCTTCAAAGGATTCAAATTGATTAGCAATGAAGGGAAAAACAAAGCAGATTACCAGAGAGAGAGAGAGAGATTACCAGCGAGCAGGAGAGGGAGGAGAGAGAAACAAAGCAGAGAGGATTTGCAAAGTATCTCGAGAGAGAGAGAGAGAGAGAGAACCATCAATGGTTTGGGAGAGATAAGGAGAAGGAACAAAGAGGGAAAAAGAAAGGAGAACTCCAAGGACTCGAACCCGAGTCTCTAATCTCTAATGGGTTAAGTTTTCTAACACTGTAGCGAAAGGTTTTGGCAGCCGGTTTTTCGTTTTCAAAAAATGTGAAAGTAACATTTTGATGGTTTCTCAAATTTGCAAAATAGTGGAAGCTATTACCATTATTTGGAAATTGAAGTAGTGCACCAAACATATTTTCATTCCTAGTTTTTTGAAATTTTTTAAAATAAAAACAGAAAACATAAATGCTACCAAACATAGCTAGTATTTCAATTATTACAATTATTAGTTTCAACATGTTATAGAAAATAAAAAATGAAATCCTCTCTTCTCCTTTTTAGAGTCTTGTATTTTATTTTGAGTTGTCCCTGAATAAGTGTCCATTTTGTAAAATTAGTGGGTAAAAGTTCGTGCATTTTTCATTTTGAAAAGTTAGTGAGTAAAAGTGTAATAATGATGCCTCTACAGAGAGTAAATAGGAAAAGTTGAGATAAAAATTGATGTGAAATGTGTAACGATGATATCTTTTTAATACTAAATTGAAGTTACTAATTGGACACTTAAAAATGGACGAATGGAGTAATAATCTATAAGTAATTAACTGCATGGTGTAGTCACTTGACCGATTGTGGTGGCAATTTCCCCATTAAATAGTGTAACTTTTTTGGGAATCTTACGAACTTGCCCATGTATATGATTTCATATATTATTGCCTCAAAGAGTTGGCAAAAATTAACTCTTACCCTTTACAACTCACGGTTGTTTTGTTTCTCTTTTTAACTCTCTCTCTCTCTCTCTCTCTCTCTCTCTCTCTCTCTCGTTTGTCTCTCTTTTATTATTTTTTTATCTCTCTCTCTCTCCAAAAAAAAAAAATTTGTTGGCAATACCTTGTTTGCTTCTTCCGATACTGGAATGGAACTCCTCTCTCTCTCTTTTCTAACGAAAAATAAATGACGATGGTTGATGAAAACAAGAAAAAAGAAGCAGTATAAACAATTTTGTGCTACACTCTGTTTTTTGTAGCATTACAATTTTGAGGTTATCGTACTATAATTCCAGAATATGAAAACTTGTCGGGGTCAATTACTGTATAACTTTGGCATTTCAGTGTATATCTTATGAATTGATATCTAATTTACTCCCTTTTGCTTTGCATTTTAGTGTATTATTTTCTTAGGTTATCAAGTATAAATTCTTCTTAATATGCTGTAGCCTTTAATTTATTGACCGCATTGCTAATAAATCTTGGCTTCGCACCAGCTCCTTAGCCATTCAAATGAAGTTTTTGCTTTTTAAAAGTTCTAAATAAAATATAACTAGGGTTTAATTTGTTGTAATAATGTAGCTTTTGGAGTTTTTTCAAGCTTATTATTTGCAACTTCCTACCCATTTAAAAATATTCCAATGAAAAGCAACTACTTTGACGCTAAAGATTTGCATTAGTACAATAAAATCAGTAATATTGCACACAATGTAGAAGCCACAATGTAGGAGTCACAGGTAAATAGCTTCACACAACTATTCTGAGACTCTTTTATGACTCAAGTGTTCAGGCCAGTTTACTCATACCTCAATTAGTTTTTGGAAGACTAATTATCCTGTCCAGTACTAGCCATTTAAAGTCGGGACACAGTCCTGTATGCACTCATGACACTGGTCCATCAAGTTTGATAACACTTATGAAGTTTTGAAATGGGCTCATGATGGTGGTGAAAAATGCAAAGCGAGCTTGTTTTTTTTAGCGCGCGTCATATGGTTGTCATGTTAACAATTTAAGCAGACAATAATTGTCCCCATACCCTTAGATCTATGGGTGACAGAGACGTGAGAATCTGCTGCGAAAGAGTGGAAGACTTGACAATAAAATAGGGCCTACATAAATAAATTATTTTATTTTTATTTTTTTGCTGTACTATAGTTTATATGTGGTGGCGTGGTGTTGAGGCCCCATGTTTGATGGCTTTCATTGGACAAAGATAGGGCATGAAGAGAGGGTGCAAATCAAAGATGCTGAAACAGGGTCCAAGGGAATCATAAAAATGTGGGATTCAATCAAGAAAACAGATAGTGGATGACAAAACTTAAAAATGAGAAAGCTACATGGACTAGTGTAGTCTATTGTAAAAAAGAGACAGCTATATGGACTGGACGAGCCAAGCTTTGTTGCGTTCGAGTTAGGGTCGTTTATTAAACAAACTTAAAAGTCAACCTGAAGCTTGGCTCATTTGTAAATGAGCTGAGACCTTAATGAGACCCTAAAAACAAGCCGAGCTTAATCGAGCCGAGTCGAGCTTTAGGGTGTTAACCTCAAATCCTTTACTAAATGACAGTTAAACTTGAGCTTTGTGCTCGGCTCGAATACTAAACGAGTCAAGCTGCTTGATTTGGTTACAATCCTACCACGATAGACACAATTATGTTATAAATGGACGGAACTCGAAAGACATAAATTGACATAGATGTCGTCGTAAGGAAAGAATAGACGAATTTATGAAATTTGAACCTTGACACAGCCAAATGATGAAGCATACTACGTGTAGCCGACACTAATTGACAGGGACGGCTTGATTAGGTTATCTTATTTGGTCATGATCAAATTAGAAATCTTTCGAATTGCTTGAAGTCTGAACCAGATGAAGGCACACAATGTCAGTGCAAAGAAACAAAAGAGACAGCCAGACAGAAGAAAATAGGCATATCATATTCAGAATCACCTCAAGAGCAAAAAAGAAAAAAGAAAAAAGAAAAAAAAAAAAAAAAATCGGAATCACCTTTTATTAGCCTTATTGAGGTATACATGCAGCAGCACTTGCTTGCAACACTCCCTTAAAACAAAAACCAAAAAAAATCCATGAGTCCAACAAATTCAGCTCTCAGCCCATATTTGAGGAGGAGAACCAAGAACATTTTCCAGAAAAATGTTACTACATCAATTGGAGAGTCTATAGTATGACTCAAAAGGGAAGGAGGAGGGCACCCCGGCAAACAACCTCTCATCCACAACCCATGACGAAGAAACCAAGAAAATGGAAGAAGCCAACTTTAAAAAAAAATAGAACTAGATGAGATGGATGTACAGAAGAATCAAACGAAAAGGAAGCACAATGTTTCCAAGCATCATGTAGTTAGTCAAAGCTTGAGGAGCGGCTCCACCGGCCTCGCAAATAGTCTTCGAATGAGACAGTTTGCTCGATACTGCTCATGGAGAGAGAATCTTCGTGCACGTCAAGCAATGCAAGGTTAAGATGGGACTGGAGATTTGAGCGTGGAAACGCCTCATCATCCAGCATATCAGTCCCATCTGAAGAATCAATTTGTTGCCTTGCCCATTTGGTTACCTCCGAGTCACCCTTGAGGAGCTTCAAGACCTGTCATAGACAAAAAATAAATAAATGAGTGGCTTTCTGTTGGTAAAAGTAGGAAAAGTGCACCATAGGCAGCGGGGAAATAGTTCGTTTGATAATAGGAGCTCTAGTTGCACAGAGGGTTAGTATTATTTTCTTGGAGGCTTAAATATTGTCTAAATCATTGACCCCTATTTTCCTGCTTCCTTTGTTTAAAAAGGGCACATCATTTTGGTGTGGGTATTTCATGAACCTGTAGAATGGCCTAGACGAAATGCTATTATCTAAAATCAGCCTAAACGAAATGCTATTATCTAAAATCAGGTTCTGAGAGAAGAAACTTGAACCTTTTTAACTCAATACTCGCCACATTTATGAGCGGCAAATCAAGTTGTTTATGATATATGAGTCTTGTGACGTAATACCAAGATTTCGTAGGGTAGGGCAAAATTGAACTTGTATTTTGGAAGCATCTATTTTGTGTATCCCGTTGTGAGAGACGATAATGTAACGATGATTAATTCAAAGGGATAAACATGAAGCTATTTCAAACTGAACGGTGAGAATGATTAGATCTAGATAAAAGTCACAAAACACAGCAGTTGGAACAAAAAGACCGACTAATCATACACGAAACTAGAGGGAGCAGTAAAATAATTCAGCTCAACTTTTTCCATAGTAGTGGATACCAGATTTAGACACTTCGGAAAATAAAACAACAGTAATGTCTTAGTTTAGATACCTTTTTCCTAAGAAGGTAACAGAGATGACTTACAATGCTCATTTGGGGTCGAGCTCGTGGCGCACGTCTGATACAGAGAGTAGCAGCTAAAACCATCCTCTCCATCCGGTCACTATCGTAGTTTCTAGCCAGGCTAGGGTCTAGTAACTGGGCGACCTTTCCACCATTTAGAATCGGTTTTGCCTATAAGGGATGATTTGCGTTCTTAAAACCGAAACAATCAAGATGAAAATTCCGAATGAGAGTAAACCAGTGAGTATAGAGGACATACCCACATAACCAGGCTCTCTTGACCCTTCGGATGGTCGTTACTTATAGGCTTTCTTCCGGAAAGAAGCTCAAGAAGTACAACGCCGAATGCATAGACATCTATCTTGTCATTCACTTTGCCAAACATGAAATATTCAGGAGCCAAGTAACTGCAGCAGATAATAACATGTTTCCAACATGTTAGTGACTGGATACCAAAATCAAGATAATCCATGATGGCATATTTGAGAAACAACTTCCCCAGTTAGTAACAACATTTAAGTTTTTGGGTTTATTCAGCATAATGCAATCAAAATTCCAGCAAAATCAACAATTTATCTATTGTTTTTGGCAATAACCCGAACAAGATTTAGAAGTTGGAGAAAGTACGAACCCAAAGGTCCCTGCAACATCGGTGCATGTGATATGTGACGAGGTTGTAGATGCCCACTTAGCTAGTCCAAAATCAGATAGCTGAAAACCAACCGAATCAACCAAAACTGTAAGAATATCAAGCAAGAAAGAACAAGAAAAATGTAAATGTCAATACGTTGGAAGGTCAATATCAATTACCTGAGGCTCAAAATCCTCGGAAAGTAGTATATTCGATGATTTTACGTCCCTGTGGATCACAGGTTTAGCACTTTCAGTGTGCAGATATTCCAGTGCCTCAGCTACACCGACAGCCACCTTATATCTCTCACTCCACCCAAACGTACAAGGATCCTTCTTATTACCTGCTTTATACGATACCCAAAAGTATAGTAAATATTGAATTATGCACACGGCAAACTTCAAGTACCATACACTTTTTTAATGATTAAGCAGATTCTCATGCTACAACATACCATGAAGGTTATCTTCCACGCTTCCTCTTGATAGGAAATCATAAACCAAGAGAAGATTTCCATCCTCAAAACAGAAACCAAAAAGTGAAATGATGTTCTTGTGAAATAAGGCAGTAATAATCTCAATCTCCAATACAAACTCTTTCAATACATCTTCAGATGGCTTCAAGATTTTCACAGCAATTTCCTTGCCATCTGGAAGGCGACCTTGATAAACTTGACTGCTTCCTCCTTTTCCAATCAAATTCGCTGGAATAACAGAATTTTTTGAGTCAACTAAATATTGAAAATAACAATCACTCACAAACTCTATTCCTCGAAAAGTTGAAACTTGTTTGGTTGACGGCTTTTGAAACTTGTTTATAAGGAATTTCCGGACAACCACCCGTTTTCAGAACACACAAAACATATGTTTCCGAATTGTCTGAACCATTTTTGCTAAAAAAATAAGCACAATACAACAATGATGAGCTTTTGCTTTTCTAAAACGTCTTCTAAAACTGTTGAGGATTAGTCATCTTTTTCTCGAAATAGAGTGAATCGGGCGCATAAATACGCAAGGAAGCTAATTAAAAAAGAAAGATATGTTCTTCTTTAGTTGCAATATTGAATCTATCTCCAAAGCAAATTTAATGAAGAAATCAAACCGGGAGTGAAATTGGATGTTGCCCGCAGAAGTTCCTGATACTTGAACAGTCTGCAAGTTGAAGAGTATCTCTCATGAAGTCCCTCTAATTCTTCCAGTATGCTTCTTGAACTACTAGGAGAGGACGGAGCAGAAAGAGCATCAGCACCAACAAGAACAATTGCACCACTTTCCCCATCTAGTTCAGAAGATTGATCTTCCTGTTGATTACAAGTACTTTGCTTTGAATATGCACTTGAGAAACAGTTTCTGCTTGGCAACTGCATTGCCCACTGAACCACAGAAATCTGACGATCTGGTAAGAGAGCACGGCGAAGAAGTGGCCAACCAAATTTCCGTTCCGGCATCTCAGTTATCAAGAAGGAGATTGAACTCGGTTCATCCTCTACCTTCTGTACTGTCACTAGAGCCATAGAGTTGTCTTGTTCACCATCACCATCACCATCACCATCACCATCACCAGATGTTGATGACTCTGTTGATTGGACACATGAATCTTCCAACAAAATGCGATATTCCGGGGAACAAATGGAACAGTTCTGTTTCAAGGCACTCTCTCCACAATGAGAGTCTGCTTTCACCAAGGCTAGCTCTGAATTTCTACAAGTACCCTGATCACTTGTTCCAGGAGGGTTTTCATCCTCACTAGCAACATGTAGTATGTTGGAATTCTTACTCAGAACTGACCTTTGAATTGCGCAGAGCAAATTATGTTGGCGATCAACGATTCCTGCCAAACAATAGAAAAGAGAATTTTATTTTAAAACAGGTCATGTTCAATTGTTGTTTTAGGATCAGTTTTTCTCTCAGAAAAATTCATTTGCTTAACAGGTTTAGAAACTTGTTTTTGAGGAATGTTTTTAAGCCATTTTTAAGCAATACCGAAAGGATTTTTTTTCACATTCTTGACAACTACATAAACAAGAAAATACGATAAGAGAACCATGAGTACTTATGTTCTTTCGAAAATAGTTTCTGAAAAATGTGCTGGAAACCTGTTTTTCAACTCCCTACAAGTTTCAATCAGACTCCTATTTTAGACAATTGCAAAAGCAACCGCTACCTTTTCCACGGCCATTAGTGATTGGAGATGCTTCTCTATGAAACACAATCTTCCCATTATCAACTGCGAGTACTGAGCAATCCTTTGGCAGTTTTCTTCCACAATACTTGGCAACAGAGGTCGATGATCGAATTGTATGGTGTTTTCGAGCAGTTCCCACTATAACTTCATCAGCAAAATAAGACTTCGCTTCCCTCACCAGAACTTTTCGGACAGAAGAACCCCTGCATACCTTAAGCTTGAGATCCACCTGAAAATTTTGAACATCATCCAAACTCATTAGTTTTAAATACTTGAGAACATATTGTTTGAGATGGAATTAGTTGCATTATTCAGGACAGTGCTTGAACTTTTCAAACAATTTAGCCAAACAAAGTTTCTATTCTTATTTTATCAGCAACCAAACAAAGGCAATTGTAGAAGAACTAGATTGTCTGGAGCCCAGGATCCACCGTGAACATTTCGCAACCCGACTCAATTTGTTGTTTTCCAATTGGTTGTTGGATTTTTCAACATTATGCACCCATGAAAGCATAACCCTCGCGCTACAAAGATCAATGCAAGTACTGGACTTAGTGAAGAAGAGTATTTGATCTTGTACGAAGTGCAGCAATTAACAAACAACTAAGTACTAATTTTGATATACTGGCCGTAGGATTGATGAAAATTTGATCTTTGGGAAGTGCAGCAACTAACAAACACCAGAAAGTACTTTTTTTCTTTTTTCCTTCGTTTTCTCAGAAACCAAACAGAGGCTAGTCTAGTTGAAAGAATTCAACACGAAACGAAAAACCCAGATCAAATTTATAGTTTGAAGTATGAAAAGTTTGTGAAATCCAAACCTGCTTCAAGTTGCAGAAACCTTCATACACAGCAAGAACAGAATCAAATGCTTTAACAAGCGAAAGAAGAGAGGATTTGCCTTCTGGATCCACAATTTCTGCACAAATCCGTAACACCAAATCAATCCTTTTTTTTTTCCTTCCAATCAATCATTTAATACCTCAGTCAACCAAAGCCGCTCAAAACTAATAAAAAGCACAACGAAGTTTTAAT
>BPLS01000216.1:270417-284652 GCA_019656275.1 Rhododendron kiyosumense | reverse complement strand
TCTCTCTCTCTCTCTCTCTCTCTCTCTCTCTCTCTCTCTCTCTCTCTCTCTGCACGATTTCACACAATCCCTTTCCACAAAAACAAAATACGAAAATTGCAAAAAAAACCAACAAGAAGAAGAAGAAACAAAATGAGCATTCTCTCTCTCTCTCTCTCTCTCTCTCTCTCTCTCTCTCTCTCTCCACACAACCCATTCCAGAAGAAAATAAATTAGCATTTCAATTACCAATAAAAAGGCAAAAACCCAGAAAAAAAGAGAGAAGCAAAATGAATAATTTTACGTCTCTCTCTCTCTCACGAATTCTACACAAACCCCTCCTACCAAACCAATCAATTATCACTTCATCACTTAACAAAAAACCTATAAAACCCAAAAACCAAAAAGAAGCAAAATGAGTTATTTTAACTCTTTCCACGATTTTTGCACAAACCCATTCCAATTAGCACTTCAATCAGCAAAAATCAAGAAAACCCGGCAAAAAAAAAGGAGCAAAATGACTAAGTTTGACTCTCTCTCTCTCTCTCTCTCTCTCTCTCTCTCTCTCTCTCTCTCTCCACGATTTTTTCACAAACCCATTCCAACAAGCTCTCCAATTACCAAAAAATCGCACAAACCCACAAAAAACGAGAACCGAAACGATTAATTTTCACACACTCTCCACAAAAGCGTACCATTGTCACTGAGAACATGGAGGGCAATCACACGATCACCACTCTGCGCAACCTTAACCAGAGCCCAAGTCAGCAACTCCCTGCTCGGAGAATCCAACTTCACCCCCACCACCACCGTCTTCCCGTCGCCGGAAACCTCCACTTCTCCGGCAACCCCAGCCCGAGTCATTATTTCCGCTGGTTCCAACTCGTGGGTCGGATCCCTATCACTCTGTCTTTCTCTTTTACGGGCGCGATCAATTAAGCCTCATCTTTTGGGACCATATGAAAAGGAGGGAGTTATGGGCATAATAAAAGCGTAAACCGCCGTCGTGTTCGTTCTGGCTTTATGGGTAGTACTCGTAGTAGTTTTTGGTTTGCTGCTTTTTCATCATGCTATAAAGCCCACAACCAGAGCAGAAAGAGAGAGTTGATCCAAAAAAGAAAGAAAAGTAAAAAAGAAAAAAAAGAGTGAAAAGAGGAGAGAGAACAGTGCCGTGTGTTACTTGTTCTACGCTATTATGATGCGTTTGGCAACTTTGGTCAACATACGGTCATTGGCCACCCCACTTGCTATTAACAAGGTAGTAAGAAGCTACCAAGGAAGAAATTATCTGCTTATACAACAATCAAATTTTCTTTTCCCCGTAAGCAAGTCTGGGTCGGTTTACGCACACCTTAATTAATTTTGGAGGACTAATTTCACTGCTCAATCTATTTGTTTTTAAGATGAAATGAGTTGCTATTATTGGGTTTGATTGTTATGTCATTTATATGTCTTCTAGCGTAATTTAGAACACACCATCTTATATTGGAAGTCTACCTAGATGATCCTGGATATATAACAAATCTTGTGGGCTACTATTACTAATACTTTTGGCTTAAGCTTTTGGACCATGTGGTTTAGCTTGTGGATTAAAATCATAGGTACTAACTAGGCCGGTAGTCTGCTTGGGTTGGGGCGTTACATAATTATTGAGAAATATGTGATTTCGATCACGAAAATAACCTTGAAAAAGGTCCATTTGGTATACAAAGGGTCCATTAGGTTACTTTTTTTTTTTTAAACAGCAAATAAAAAAAAACAATGGAAATATTTTTAGGCCTAACTTAGAAATTGTCATCCTCTTGATAAGACATGGTATATTTGTCTCACGATAAAATATAGGCCAAGGTTCAAGTACATACATATAAATCTCAACTATTTATTCAACCTTTTTGGTTATTGATATAGTAATATGCTCGATCATTAAAATTGTGAAGATTTGGCTTTGGAATCAAATGTGTAATCATTTGATCAATGGTAGTTTTACTACGTACGTATAAATTTCAAACGTGACTGCTTCTCGTACAAATTTCGAAAATATGAAAAATATTCAAGGTTAGATATTCGTATCATTAGCTTATGCTTATGGTTATTTCTTTTGTTTGTTAAGCCGAAAAAAATTTACGTTTGCTTCGTAAAATTATCTCCACCTTGACATAAATTCTGGATTTCGTCACTCCACAAATATGGCCGACACTGTCTAATTTCCTTTTCAAATGATCTCTTCCCCTAATAGCAATACCATCTAATAAAGAACATTGTTATGCTAATTAACCTTCTGATTTTGTCTTTTACATTTATCATCTCTTGTGACGCACATTATTTTTCAAATGATCTCTTCCCCTAATAGCAATACCATCTAATATGTTATTAATAATTACTACCTCCGTTTCAAATTGGATGTCAATTTTTGATATTCGTGCAAATTTCAATTCCTTATATCTTTCAATATGAATTTCAAAAAATATGCAATATGGATCTTATTTGATAGTTCTCGATTAGTTCTATTATACAAAATTTTCAAAATCATGAAAAACATTTTTGATTGAAATATATAAGCGATGAACATTATACGAGTTTTAAAAATTGTCATCCTTTTTGGGACGGACGGAGTACAAAGTATTATAAAAGGAAGAAAATAGTAAAACAACCCAAATACTCAAACTGTAGTTGGCTTGTGACGAACGTTTTGACTATTGAGACAGTGATACTTTTTTCTTCTTCTTCTTTTTTCTCGGTAATGACTCTTAACACAGAATGGCCAACATCCAATAGTTTGAGTGCGACATCAAATAGTAAAACGTAAAAAACAAAAGACAAAAAAAAGTCAAGTATTGTTATTGCATTAAAAATTAAACGTGTAAATAAAATAGAACTATTTCTCTCTAACCAATCCAAATCGTTTTAGTTACGATGTCGCTACTATTTTCTTTTATTAACTTCTAATGTCGCCAATAGGTGTAGAATTGATGGCTGATCACGGCCATAACTCGGATCTTCCCAAGCCGGCAACAATAAGTAATTTGGTAACCAGTCCACCTTGCCAAGGGACTCCCATACGCACGTGAAAGGACCTATTTATTATGATTCCCTATGGAATCCATATCTACTGATCGTATATCTCACTAGACTATCAGCCGCGAGACAACTAGCTAGGTCTATTTCACTATTTGCCATGCATATCGGGTTTCAACCTGATCAGCATCCTTCAATCTATGATAAGCAAAGATATATACACCTCCAAATCCATTTCCCAAAGAAGGTATGGTAGTATGGATTCGGAAACTCTGGAGTGCGGGAGTGCACTTTACTTTATTTCTTTGCATTTTTTTCTGCTGCTTCAGGGAGTGGCTAGCTACATGGCTTAGGCAGGATAGATCGGAACTCACCAAACGCCATCGTATGGAAGAAGACAAGATGAATCTCCACTTTGTTCCATCAGCAGAAGAGATGGAAACGGTGATGGAATCCTTTCTTATGTGTCTTTGCCTATCTGACATGATCACTAACGTTGGTTTTTCTTTCTCATATAGGGCCACAGGATGCGTTTTGGGATAAGAGGAGATTTACCAGAGGGGGGGGGCGGCGGGCTATATGGCACCATCCAAGCAGTCTAACGATGTTTTCAAGTGGAAAAGTTTGTTTTCAATCCGAACCGTTGATTGCTGAAATGGGTGGTTAGCGTGATGCTCTACAATCCTGTAGGACAGTCTGCTCTACAAAATTCCTGGATAATACTCTAGCTAATATGTTACTTGACCACGTTCCACACATCAGAAGAGTATTCATTGGCACCACACTAGTATTCTTAGGCTCCGTTCCGGAACGCTTCTTAAAAAATAAGTACTTATTTTACATCTTCTCATTCAAAAATAATAAGGGCCATTCCACAAAATTCAAATCAAAAGTTCTTTTCACATTTTCAAACTCAAAAATAATATAAATGAAAAAAAAAATCAATTTTTTTTGCACCGTATTAAAGATCTCAATGAGATCTATCAAACAAGATCCATAGTGATAGGAAAATTATTTGCATAAACACAAGATTTTTGAGCTTGAAGTTGTCTTATACAAAAAATAAGACTGTTGCTATGATAATGGGCGCCGGCGGAGGGAAATCGCACCGGCGGCCACGCCGGGCAGTCTCCGGCCACCAGACGGCCGATCCGAGCCGTCCAAAAATTCTAAAAAAAAAAACCAAGGGGGCTTACGCGGGTATCAACGGCATCCGAGGTGTATAGGGGGCTTGATCCGAGCACCCCTTTTCCGTGTATATCAAGCCCCCTATACACCTCGGATGCCGTTGATACCCGCGTTGGCCCCCTTGGTTTTTTTTTTTAGAATTTTTGGACGGCTCGGATCGGCCGTCTGGTGGCCGGAGACTGCCCGGCGTGGCCGCCGGTGCGATTTTCTCCTGGCACCCATTGGCACCTATATAAATTCTTCCAAATAAGTGGAAATCTTCTTATTTTTCTGGAACAGGGGTTCTTATTCAACAAAAAATAAGAACTAATTCCATTTCTGGAACGGAGCCTTAGTTCTTCTTGCAGGTCAGGCGATAGATGGTGTCCAAAATCACTTCATTCAGTTCCAATTGCTAGAGAAAATAATATTTCATTTATTACTTGGGTATAAAATAAAGAATTAGTACTTATAAGTATGCAAGCGATATCGATCTCTCCATCGAATAATTCAAGCATTTCGGTTGGAATCAAAGTTACCATATGGCACCAGAGCAACTCCTTCCACCCACATATAGTCCAAACCGTAAAACAATAGACCCAAAAAAAAAAATTTGATTGCACACAATGATAAATT
The DNA here is from genome assembly GCA_019656275.1 of Rhododendron kiyosumense. Lineage (NCBI taxonomy): Eukaryota > Viridiplantae > Streptophyta > Magnoliopsida > Ericales > Ericaceae > Rhododendron > Rhododendron kiyosumense. The sequence goes on along the minus strand of BPLS01000216.1, from coordinate 279,855 downwards.
CAAATATATATAAATTCTCAACGGCTTAAAAAAAACCGACCGCATCAGACATCATATCATGCTTTGGTACGAAAAACAAGTGACCCCTCAATAATTACTGTACCGTGAAAGGCCTCTCCCAAGTATTAAGCCAAAAAATCTGAATTTTTGTTGGAAATTCACGTGATATAGCATGTGTATCCAATAAATAGCCTTCTCTGCAAACGTTATCACAACAATTAATCAAGTAGGGCCATACTTAAAAAAATGGAGTCAACATCAGCGCAAACAATCTCATGATCCTGTGGCTCCAAAGAGTGGGGCAACACACAAGCCTCAAGTGAGTGCACTTATTGAATTTGTTTTCCGAGGATTAGGACCGTTTACTTTTTTTTCCCCAATTTCTTGTTGGTCCTTCAAGGACCCGTCCCGTTAAAGAAAATAAATACTTTTTTTTTTCGAATTAAAGGTGATGTATTGTGAGAGCATGACATGTCTTGTAAACGGAAAATAAATACTTAAAAAATAAGAATCTTAGCGGAACGGGACTAAGTAATTATGTTCATTTTATTTACAAATCGATAGTGGTTCAATTGAGGTATAAGCGAATATGGCGTCTGTGACGTTTTTGTCTTAACGTTTTATGTTTGATCACCAGAATTGGAATTTTTGATATTCATACTCCTATGTATTTTTACATCTTCTCGTAATTGATATCGTGAAATATAGCTAGGATCAGCCGATCACGGACTTTCTTTGCATGGAATTTATTGGACAAATAATTGTTCGATCACGAATGAGTGGAATATTTCTACTTTAGCTATAAATTTGATAAAACTTTGAGAAAAATTCATAGAAATAAATAAGATTCATTCTAGTTTTAAATTAACTTGATAGAGAATCAAAATTGCCTTCCGATAAATTTGAAACGTTGACCTTCTTTAATTTCAGAACAAGATACATGAACTTCCCAATATAAAATAAATAAATTTGAAATTTTATTGCTTGGTATCGTGCATTGGGAGAGCTAATGGCAGCGGCTGTCAAGATTTAAATTCAAGCAACCATATTCATAAAAAATACACTCCTATTACTACCAAAAACAAGAAAAAGATAAGGCAAAATATCTCGAGAACACCGTTGGTGGTTGCTTTAGGTTTGAATTGGAATTACCAATTCCAGACGCCTACGTCCCTGAAAAATAGTCACTTGATTTTGACACATACCTGAACTTTTAATTTTTTAAACATCGTATTAAGCGTATCTAATGGGCTCCTAATTCCGGTCAATTTGCTACCTCTCCTAAGTAACCTCCTTGGGGCCCTCATGTCTACTACCCTTTGATCCTTCTTTTTCAAGAAAAGGAAGCTAGTAATTAATTAAGAAATTGATGTTGCTTATTGGAAAGGGGTTAGAAATTGATGTTGCTTATTGGAAAGGAGTTAGAAATTGATGTTGATCAAGAATGAGTGGATTTTCCCTTATTTTAGCTCAGCTTGTTGGGCCTAAATCAGTTCCTCCATGTGATTAGGAGATGAGGGTTTTGGATGGTCAGACCGGTGTATCCAAGATCCTATTAGCTATGTACTCTGTGTTATGAGTTAATGAATCTATCTTTTTGCTGTTTCAAAAAAAAAAGGGTGGGTTAGAGATCTGAATCAAGATCCTCTCACATGATAGTCTCTCATGTGATGCAAATGAGACTCCTCACGGTCCTAATTCATGATCCGAACCGCTCATTTAGTAGGTCTCGGGGTGTTTAACGTCTATGCAAAAATCGAGGTAATCGGATATAGGTAGAAGCTTGGTTGAATGATATTTGTTTTACGCGTTAAAAATATGATCCATTCAACTGGATACTAATGTCCATTGAAATTGAATTTTGGCAAGGACAGGACGTCAAGGCTAAAGTAGTGGATTGTTGAGATCTTCAAATGGACACATGATCATCTCTATTTTGTGCCACATGAGGAATCATCTCATGAGAGGATCTCAACTCAAGACAAAGATGGAATCAGAATTGCATATAGGAGTGGGTTAGCCACAACATTAATACTAAAATTTTCAAATTTCAAGAATATAAAACATTTAAATGACCCAATAATACCCAGTACAAAATAAAATATCTAGGTGCTCTTAATAAACAAAACACAATTAAAAGATGAAAAAATAAAAGTTTCCCAATATTTTATACATCAAGCATGTATCAAAATAGAATTCAAAGATAGTTAGATTTGAAAGTCATTTATGATTGTGTTGGAACTAATTTGTGCCGCAATTTCCTTCTAAATAAATACAATCACAGCCTTTGCGAGAAACTCATCTGCCATTCCAAGCCTGGTTCTGATATGATAATATTTATAGTTGAAAATACCTTTTCTGGTCCACCATGTTTTATTCGGTAAGGGGCCACCAAGTATAGATTTGATATTTACAAAAAAAACACTTAGATAATCACAAAAATTCTAAACCATGGGGAGGGCCTAGCCAATCCACCTTTGGTTCCGTCTATGACTCGAGAGTTCTTCTCCGCCCGATTTTCTGTGTATCCAATTATTGCAACCGTAAAATCATGGTCAAAACATCTATGAACACAATCAATCGATTGCAAATCACTTAGTACATGAGTACACTAAAAATGAGTCTAGAGGACCTTAATTAAGCCATTGGAAAGTGATTATCACAATACATTTGGCAACCGCATCTTAGAAAAGCCACCATGTTTATTGAGGAGGAGGAAAACAATACATTTTGCAACCGCATCTTATTGGCTGTGAAAACCTCATTTTTTAGGTCAATATATGGCGTAATGAACTTCTTCAATCAACTCGCGATTTAACTGAAGTGTATTAAAAATTATATTTATCAGTAAAAAATATTTTATTAATTTTTGAGAAGGAATACGAAGAATAAACAAATATTGGGCACACCACCAAAAAAGCCATCCGAGAACCAATCTATTAAAAATTACTAACTTTGGGGGATAATAGTACTAAACTTTTTAAAATTTTGAAGAGGTTCACGTGCAAAATTAATTATTTTGAGATGCCAAATGCTATAGTTATGGAATCCTATTAAAAAAATTAATTAAAAGTACTTGTGAGTTCGATGGTCCTTGTCTACACCATAGTCCCTTTGTGGTCGATCGCCCCCACACTGATCCACACCTTATTGTGCACAATGCTTCTATTGTAGGAGTAGTAGTCATAGGGAGGCAATGGGGTGCGGCCGTGTGACCGCACCAATATTTTTTTTTTATCATAATTAGGTATTTGAATCAGCTTACGCGTATTTCGATTAATTTTGAGGATCAATTTCACCATCTACCAACAGAGGATAAGATGGATAAATCACTTAAGCTTCCTCGCATTATGTCTGCAGAGAGTGACTCTTGCAATTGGAACTCAAATTTTCCCGTGATTGTGCCGATACTTTCTCTTGCTTATTACTAGACTACCTAATAGATAATATGTAGAAATTTACCAAGAAAATATATAGGAATTAACTGCAAAGAAAACTGAAAAGTTAATTTGATGTGTGGTCAAAGTCTAATCTGGTGCAAGTAAGACCACATCCACAATTTAATTGAGCCACTAATTTTAACAATGAACAAAAGTACATTCACTCAAGATCCGATAATTTGATCGTATCTACTCATTTCTTGAACTCGTTACGTAAGTACGCAACACATGCAAGAAAAGTTCTAGCTATTTGGATGCTGATACCAGCATGATTTCTGTACATTCAATCTCGTCGTAATTTTGTTCTCAAACTTATATTAGCTGTTCAATATTTCGAACGCAAATATGACCGATCATGTGACTATCAGTGCCCGATCGAATCATTTAAGTCTAGAACGTTCCCTATTAAATTAAGCTCACCGCAGAGTGCTTTGTGCTTCGCCATCTTCTCTTTATTGATTGTGTTGTCAATGTCAACCGCAACCCCCATCCCCCTAGTCGGTTTTAGTCCCGCTCATCTCTTTACTTTAATACCTACTCCTATTTTTGTGGCCGTGAAGTTTGTATTGTCGGTGGATTTAATTAAATGCCAGTCCCCCTCACGAGCTACGACTCGTGTAGTACTACGACATCACATGCATGTCCAAGTACAAAACGGAGACCTGATCACATACCTACAATTCAGAGAAGCCCTTTTGGCCTTATTCGCACTGTTCTGTTCATGTCTGCTTGTGCGTATCTTGACCCCACTTGCAACGATTGACCTCATTTTTCTCAAAGCGAGCTTAGGATAAGTTTTTAGTAAAAGATTTTGGCTCTAGCCCAATTGTGGTGCTCCCCATATAGGAGGCCAGGATTCGAGTCCCATTGTGGGCGTTTGGGGTTCAGGGCTATGAATAACCTCTGAAACTCTCTGTGGACTACTAACTCCCCTCTAACCTCCTCTGATATATACAATCTTGGCAAAAAAAAAAGACTAATGGTGATAGTCAAGTTGTTTCTGATAAATATATAATAAATATTTTAGTTGATGTATATAAGGAGAATGACGTACCTAGAATTCCGTAGAAACATGGGGTTTAGTCCATTTAATTTAAAGAAAACTAACCCTCAAGTAAACCGATCCAACAGTGAGAGCCCGATAATGGCCGTGAAAAAATTTCATTTATCTGATAGCACTTCACCAGTTTTGAGTTGTTCAAAATTGTACTTAAATTCAGGTTAAACTTATCACATCTCTCAATCCAAAAGAGAAGGACAAAAGGGTAATCTCAGGAGGTTTTCCGCTTTATTAGTATTTCAAATGGCCAAACTATTTAGGACATAGTACAAAATTATGAAAATAGGCAAACCAAAATGAGATAGAAAAAAGTAAAAAATAAAAACCAAAAGGGAGCGATTTTCGCAATCCCCAAGTTATTAACCGTATTCTCAAAAAGAGTGCCAAAATCACTCTCCACACTGAAACAGGAAAAATTATGGGGCCTAATCTCCTATCATCATATATAGGGTTGCTCACTCGGCTCCAATTTATTGATGAGGAGTGGGGCTTGACCAGTTATAAAAAAAAAAGCAAGTAAACGAGTTCCCCGGATTTCGATTACCACTGGTTATTAATGACATAATATATTTTTATTTATTCTCAAATTTATGACTCTAGTCATCTAGGAAAGGTCAAATTATTAAGTGCACTTAAATAGGATTGGCGAATTCAATATTTTGGTCAAGTTGGGATACAATTCTACATAGAAGCTAACTCAAAAACTAGTTCTAATTTTTCATCATTAAACATACACAACGAAAGTATTATTCATCTAGAGAGTACAGATTTTATATTGAAGCCGAGTCTTCTCTCTTCACAATCACAATGAGTAGTTGTTGACTATTTTTTTGTTGAAATATATGGTGGGATTATAAGTCAAATAAAGGCACGAGTTCAACCTTATATTTTGTTGTGAGATCATATACGTATACTTTGTGTCGGCAATATTTACGTATAGACTAGGCTTGAAGTCTTTAGATAAATAAAGGCATGCACGTGTTCAACCTTATATTTCGTTGTGCGATCATATACATATACTTTGTGTCGGCAATATTTACGTCTAGACTGCCTATCAAAAAAAATATTTACGTCTAGACTAGGCTTGAAGTCTTTAGATATTGTCATTCCAGGGTTTAAAATAAAATAAAAAAACTAGTCTTTAGGGTATCCACAATGCTATAATCAAAAATTGATAACCAAAAGTTGCCACATCAGCTTTTGATTATTCATTTAAGATATTGCTAAGATTAACAATGTAGATATTTACAATGGCATAATCAAAATTATATAATCAAAACTTGTTATAACATCATTTTTTTAAACTACAAAAAACTAAATACTGTGAAAAGTAGAAAATAGGTTTTCAAAAAATAGTTTTGAAACTAATAATAACTATTTACTAGAAATTGAAAATAGTTTTTGAAAAAAAAATTATTTTCTAAAAAAAGTTAGTAAAATATTTTTTTTGAAAAATGTTTTTCGAAAGAAAGAGAGGAAAAAGGAATAGAGATAGAATAGGTGTATTTGATTGAGAATATATGGGTCTATTAAATTTGGTTATTGTCAAAAGGTTGCTAGTTTTGGTTATCCAAAACCCAAAATTTGATTATTTCTAAGGAGGTTGTTAAGTTTGATTATAGTATTGTGAGCCATATTTTGTATCAACATTGTTAACTTTAAAAACATTTTACATTTGATTATAGCATTGTGGATACTCTTAGAAACCCCCATTGTACATCTGCCCTTGAGTACGAGCACCTATTTTTTTAGAGCCTATTCGGTTTGGGTTTGGAATGAGGTTTTTAAGAGTAATGTGGAGAGAGAGAGAGATTTTGGGGACCGTGCACAAAAGTTTTGAGACCCCAAACAAATAAGCCCTTAATGGATTTTAGTTATTATTTTCCTTTTTTAATTTCTCTTCGAGTGGAACTAATGTAAAGTAACCACATAAAATAAAATAACGAAGTTGTATATAAAGTGGAATTGGGTGAGGAACCCTACACCATATCCGGCCCCATGCCCTAACTGTCTTTTATTTTAATATAAGTCAGGTATTCGAGCAAGTTACTTGCAGTTGGACTAATCGTGACGGACCAATTCTATCGTCTATTTGCAGGGTCCTAGTTAAATCCAAATCAAAGCTCTACATGAACTGCCGCCAAAAAAGTTGAAGTTTTGAATATGAGATCAAATTAACTCGTCTTTTTTTTCACGGAAAAGCATATCCATTTAATTCATTCAAAAAAGCCATGTAACATCTAAAAAAAAATCTTCGAGAACAGATCAAGCCATACAACAGCTACTAATAACCACCCGAAAACAGAGAACAATCAATCCCTATAATAGACGAAACTAATGTCGAACTTCTAAACAGGAGCCATTACCCATCCACAAACGACAAATGTGGAGCTAGTACTATCCAGACACCAGGAGCCTCGGGGTGACGGAGCTCCATATCATAGACATTATCAAACCTATGAAAATCAGTCAAAAACCCCACCGGACTAAAGCCGGACAGAACCGAACTAACTCCTAAGTCTCACACCTTGGGTTTTGAATCTGAGACCTTATTTTGTTGGGGTTCCATGCCCTAAACTGGTTATAAATATTTTTCCCGGATAAAATGCAAAAATGTTCTCCGTATCTTAACCGTACCTCGCATAATATGCGCTTATAGAAATTTCGTACGTAAAAGGCGGGAATGGTAGGCCGAATGCCTCACCTTATTTATAATTTATTTATTTCGGATGACCGATGCTAAAGAATAAATTGTGATGCCAAATAGCTAGTAATAATTCGGATAAAAAAAAAAAAAATAGCTAGTAATAATTAAATACTAAAATTTAGGTTTTGCGCAGGGCCTGTCATCCAATTTTTATCCACTCCATCCATGTCTTTCAATAGAACTAGCGTTTGTGTCCGTTCAATACACGGGATAAAAAAATAATATTGGTTTTTTTTCGGCTCATATATCGAACAGGCACAACGCTAATAATAAAAAATATAGTTTAATACTTTTTCGGTCCGTGTTCGATGCACGTACACTAGCATTAGTCTCATATACACAAAAAAATGTGTGATGAAATATGAATTTGAAATACCACGTGATGGTGCCGAGGAGCATAGAATAATTTTCTCTCCCTCCCTCTCCCACGTTTCCCGGTGCCTAGGAGCATAGAATAATTTTCCCTCACCCACCCTCTCCCACGTTTCCCACTCCCACGTCTCTCTCTAAACATAGACAAAAACATACAAAAATCTAAAAAATTAGAATTGGGGATTTGGATGGTTTTAAAGACGGAACACCTTTGCTTAGTATATACAAGCATTTGTGCCCGTTTTATATACAGGATCATCATTACGGGGTATCTCAACTTTAATTTCCACCGCACATGTTTTTTGGTGCATAAAATGAGACTAATGCTAGCTTGCATCCTTTCAATGGAACGGGCACAATGCTAGATGATAAGAAAAATAGTTTAATATTTTTTTCGGTTTCATGTTCGATGCAAGCTAGCGTCCTTTCAATGGAACGGGCACAATGCTAGATGATAAGAAAAATAGTTTAATATTTTTTCGGTTTCATGTTCAATGCAAGCTAGCATTAGTCTCATTTTATGCACCAAAAAACATGTGCGGTGGAAATTAAATTTGGGGTACCCCGTAATGGTGATCCCGTGCATAGAACGGGCACAAATGCTAGTTCCATATATTTGATTGTTAAAAATTGGTTCCAAATATCAGGACATTATATCTATGGTTGTACATGTGATTCCATTAGGTTTAACATTATACCAATTGTAACCAAAGTTTTTAACATTATTTTAAAATGATAAAATGTATTTATCATTAGTAGGATCATGCTTTTTAATATTTAAAATGATCAGTTTTAACATTATATCAATTGTAACTGAATTTTTTTTTTTTTTTAAACTTCATGCGATAGCAATGGTCAATTTATTCAAGTTGTCTCTATGACCTACAATAAGCAAAGAGGATAGGTATTTCTTTGTGAATAGAGAAAAAAAGGGAGACTTTGAATGGCAAAAAAATAGAATCCAACCACTGCATGTATATATCGGCAATAAGCAGGAAGAGATTAGATTCCAATTCCAATATAACTTAATTCCCCCATATACACCTTATCAGATCGACTTCCAAAATCATATAATATTTCTGTATGGCATTATTTTGATTTCTTTCCGATTATGTTTGTATTTGGTGACTTAACAGAGGAGTTTTCAGTTATCTTGGAAACCTTATCAGTATAAGGAATTTGACTTCAACTTCAAAGTGGATTCTTACTAACAGATTTGAGATTTTAGTTGTAAAACATCCTAACCACTTAGGCCCCATTTTCGATAGAATCCAACTACTTCAGTCGCCTCTGAACATTTTAAGTGTAAAAAAATACAGAGAAAATCAACTTACTTAGTTGAATTTAAGAAACCCCTGAAGGTTCGTAATCAACAATTGACTCCTCGCCTCTTCTGAACGTTGCCTCTGAACCTCGCCTCTGAAAAACAATAGGTGAAAGAGAGGATTTTAGATTTTTTTTTTTTTTTTTGATCCTCAATAGGGTAGGAGGGAGCGACTGGCGTAGCAACCCCCCTTGGGCGTGACCATAAGGGCTCCCAATCTGCTGTGGAATGTTCGGTTCGAGCCATAGCTACTATCCGTGCGGATTAAAGATTGGAAAATACAAAAAAAAAAGAGTAAAAGAGTGAAGGAGGAGTAGTCCTACGTTTCTATCAAGGGCAGGGGGTGGGACGGTTCTGTCAAGGGCGGGGGGTGGGACGGCTCTGTCAAGAACGGTCGTAATCAACAATTGATTCATCGCCTCTTCTAAACCTTGCCTCTGAAAAACAATAGATGAAAGAGAGGATTTTAGATTGGAAAATACAAAAAAAAAAGAGTGAATGAGGAGTAGTCCTACATTTCTGTCAAGGGCGGGGG
>BPLS01000216.1:228976-245175 GCA_019656275.1 Rhododendron kiyosumense | reverse complement strand
GAAGCCCTAGGTACCTCAATTTCAAGTGTAGATTAATCATCAATGGGGGAAGACAAGGGCAGTGGCAGCGGCAGCGGCAGCGGCGGCGAATCGAGGAGGGCTACGACGTCGTCGTTCGTGACGGTGGGAGACCGGCAGAGGTTCACGGTGGAGCTGAGGCCGGGGGAGACCACTATCGTTTCGTGGAAGAAGCTCGTCAAGGACTCGACCAAGGCCCAGGGGCCCGCCTCCGTCCCCGAACCGCCCCCGGCCAACGCTCACCCGGCCCTCGAGTCTCGGTTAGCTCCGGTAAGAGTTCCTTTTTCGATCGTTTTTCAATCGCGAATGTGGGGTGAGAAAGCGTAATTGAGTTGTGTAGTCGAAGTTTTGAGCCTTTAGGATTGTGTTGGAATGTTTGTGAATAAAGTGTACAAGAATATGAGGAAGTGTATTGAGATGTTTATTGAAAGCATAATTAGAATATGTTTCCAATTGGCTTTTTAGTTATGCTAGAATTAGATAATTCTATTTGCTGATCAGAAAGAGGGGGGAGGGGGGAACTGAAGTGGTGAATGCTATCCTCTCCGAGTTATATCGATTATTTGGTTATTGCAGTGTTCTAAAAGTTGGCACCTAGCGAGTTTTGGAACATTGGGTTCATTTGCTAATTTTACACTGGGGACCTTCTTTTAGTGGTTGTGGCATTTGTTCTTGCACATAATTTATGACATGCTCATTTTTGCATATATGTTGCAACCAGTCGACCAATTATTTCCGTTGTTGACTTGTCCACCCAATTGCTAACCATACGCTTCCATTTCCAGTGCAAAAGGTTGTATCTAACTAGAGGGGTGGAATAAGCTATGACTTTCTGCAGGCAGTACTTAAAAAAGTGCTTAATGGGGGTTTGATTGTTGTAAATGTGTAGCACCCTGTGGCCTCTTATATTAGAAGCTGTCCTGTGAGCCTTGTTCTTCAAAGATTTCCAGGCCCAATGCGAAGAGTGAATGAGTGATTGCTAGTCTATTTATTCCGTAGCATTGTACAGCATTATTCATTACCCTGAACCGTTAAACATACATACCAATAATTCTCGTTGTAATTCTTATTTGAATCCATCATAGTAAGATAGCCATCTCGAGCAGGGGTGTAGATTTGGTAAATTCGCTCTGGTTAGATGAATGTTGGTCGTTGAAGGGGAAAGAAGAAGGATGCCACAACTCACTAGTGTAGGAGAAAACCCAAAAAGATGTGTAGGTAATTATTACCCATGTGCGTGACCCATTAGGATGAGAGCTGCAAGTGCTGTTTGGGATGGAAATATCTGTTCTTGTTTTTCTTGCAATGTCCGACACGCCACATGCCCTAGTATGTGTTACTATGTTATCTTTGTGTGATATTTACGTGTATGTTTTATGTTCTATTTGTGTGTGTGTGTGTGTGATATCTTTTATGACACAAGGTGCATGTCCTGTTTCTGTACATCATCAATTATCCATTTATTTTTAACTGTTTTTTTAATCTTGCAGGGACACGCTGATGAAAATGACGTGAAGGATGCCCCCCCTGCAAGTCGATTTAGTGCTGTTATTGAAAAAATAGAACGCCTATATGTGGTATGTGACCATGACTTCCCACTTTTGTTTCTCTGATACTCTTGTAAGCAGTGTTAACCGGAAACTGCTAGTGATAGTTGGGTGTGTTTTCAATAGGTTAATCGTTATAATGTAAACTTCTCAGGGTAAAAACAGTAGTGATGATGAAGATCTTAATGATATTCCAGATGATGACGAGTATGATACAGAAGATTCGTTCATAGACGATGCAGAGCTGGTTGGTATTGTTAATGTTGTCTGTAGGTTTGCATGACTGGTTTGTCTTTGCAGCACCAGTACTTGGTATCGATCTCATGGTGAAATTTTGCATCCACCAACGTTGCCACTTTTTTGCTCCTGTGCAGGATGACTATTTTCAGGTTGATAACTCAGCCATAAAACATGACGGATTCTTTGTCAATCGAGGGAAATTGGAACGCATGTGAGTTTCTTGTATCCAGTTTCTTTATACTGTTTGCCATGATATGACACTGTATAATGACCTAGCACTTGAACCTGCAAATGGACTCAAATGGGTCTTAATGTTAAGTTAGAAAGACTTCTGGTAGGTTTAACGCTGTATAAAGTTTTCAGTCATCATTCTCAAGACCAAGGGTGTTTTGGCCAAGATGCTCTTAATTACAGTAATTATCCATCTATGCAGTCAGGGGGATCCAGACCAAGGGTGGAGTATGGTACGGTGATTAGTACCTGTTTCATTTCTGGTTTTATTTGCTATCAAACATCTAGATGTGGCAAAGTTATTTGCTTTTGCTCTTGGAGCTAGAATCCTAACTTAGCTAGAATCAAACATTATTAGTTAGTAAATGTACAGCACTCTATTGTCTCAGCTTTTAGTTAGCTGCTGAGATTAATTCTTGTGTCTACTCTCATAACTTTTTTTTGATAAGTTACTCTCATAACTGAGTTTTCTAACTTAAGGTGATACCTGTTACTAGATTTATACCAGAGCAATAGTGCACTCTATTGCCTAAGCTTTTAGTTAGCTGCCAGGAAGAATATGTGCATCTACTTAGAGAAGGATATCGTTGTGTAGCTTTATGCGGTGCTCTCCGCAGTCCTCCCTGAGTTTTCTGGCTTATGGTGGTGCCTGTTTATCAGATTTCTGCTAGAGCAAACAAGTCATTGTCTTGTTGTGGTTCAGTTGAAATTAATTCTATGTTATTCCTTATTATGTTATTTTCTTTTTTGCCCTTTGATAGAAATGAACCTGTGTTATTGCCTAACCAACAACCTAAGAAAAGGAGAAGAAAAGATTCGGCAAAAGGTATTGTTGAGGGTGATGATGTGGCCGTTCCACATAAACATGCAAAAGTACGAAAGAAAGAAACTGAAAAGTCAGTGCCTTCAGTTGGGAAGACCTCTACTGGTCCCTCTCACGTTGTGGCTTTACCAAGTGTACGACCTGAAGAGATGAAATTCCAGAATCAGATGAATTCCTCTGCAGTTTCTGCTAAAAAGAAATATGCCGAAACAAAAACTTCATTGGATCCATCTCGTTCTTCAAAAGTTTCAGAAGGTGATGCTTCTTTGCTTAGACCAGAGGAAAAGGATATTGACAAGCAGAAGACAATGGCCCCATCTAACTTCCAGGGTGACAAATTGAAAGACGGAGGTGATTTTGCTGATGCTTCAGTTCCTGGCAAAAGTTCACATGCACAATCCAAAACCCAGTTTGCAAAATCTTCGAATGACGTTGATGAGTTGGATCAAGCTGTTCAGCGGAGAGAAAAAGATGGCATTCGCGAAAGGTTTGACCTTAATGTTTCTGAGGGAACGCATTCCACGCAAACTGTGGTGAGTCTCTCTCTCTCTCTCTCTCTGAATTTTCTATCCCCTCTATGCACTCTTGAGTGCGTTATGCTTGAGCTTCCAAAGTGTTCCGCAGGTAGGGATTTCTGGATGGCTTTTCAAACTAGTGTTGTTTTAGTTAATTGGATGTTCTCTCTTACTTGTAAACAAAATTTGTTGTCTATGGGAGGTCGCGGTAAACTATAACTTTTTGCTCTTCTGTAACCAAGTTATTGCCAATATTCGGCTGATAATATTGTGCTTCTCTCTCTCTCTCTCTCTCTCTCTCTCTCTTCTGATTTCACTTAAGTCTACTGGGATAACTATGGCTGCAGATGGTGAAACTTGTTTATTTGAAATGACTTTTGTAGGCGTCAAGAGTTTTAACCTGAAATTACACGTTGTTCTGTTGGAAATCTTTGTACTTTTCTTTCTGTAGGTATTGTGCCCGTCTGTATGTTAAGGCTGGGCCAGATCCTCTATGATTTGCAAACAGATGCAAATCCTATTGGAAAATTCCAGTTTGAAAGGGGGTTTGGAAATGCAAGTCCAGGGGTTATTTGGGGCTATTTTGGTTTTAGTTTTGGAATTCAACTGTTTCTGAATAGTCTAGAAAGGAGAAGAGTATTTATAGAGGCTGATGAAGGTGTGTTTGCTTCCAAAAAATGTGGCACATGTCCCAAAGATGTCTAAATCTTACTGGGCAAAAATATGGTCCATTGATAATGCAGTTAGTGTCTTAGAGACTTAGACAAGTAATGGACGAGTGTCCTATTCTAAAAATGTATCATCAAGTGGCAAAATCATGTGATGGGTCGTAACGATCGTTTTTAGGCTTAACACTAGGTTTCGAGGGATGATTGATTTGATGGTCTAATCAAATCATAAAACTTTGCAATAACAATTTGTTTTCTCAGTGTAAAATGTAAACCTACAACTCAGGATACCTCACTCTACTTTTCTTGTCAGAAGATGGTAAGTGGCTTGTCACACTGAGGGAGGAGACATGCTTCTATCTTTGTTAGCTTCTTTTCAGCAACCCTTCCAAAACCTCTCACATCATCTAAGGCATTGCCTTGGCTTGGGCAATGAGCTCCATAGACTATACTACAAATGGGTAACAAACCCCAAAAGGGGGAAACTTGGACAGTTGAACCTAAGAACAGCCCATAAAGTGAGCTTTGGCACCATGTTAGTTAACCGATTGTTCTTAAACTAAATCCGCTGGGAAATTGGCAACCAGGAGTATGAAGCTATCCAGCAAATTTTACTTCAGGACTCTTATTTAAAGTACAATGCAGCTCTCATCTTGGAGAGATTTGTAATGTTATTGTACGTTAGCATAGCAATAAATACTTAGTCACCAAGTTAGCTCTGTTTATGTACTCCTTTTGCCCTTCAAAATTGTGCACATGCTACAACCCTATGGGATATTTCTCAAATTCGGATCTCCAAGGACCAGGGACAATTGCTAAGCTTTTCTGTTTTGCTAAAGAAGTAGATGTGTTATTTATGCATCATGCTAGGGACACTAAGTGCACCAAGGAGCTTGAGTTCTTTCTTCTTTTTTCAGAAGCCTTGAGGCGTACACAGCAGTATATATCCATCGCCGGTGCATTTGGTCGCCCCATTCTTGGGTGCTTTATCTTGTGGCCCTGCTAGTTGCATTTGTTTTACTTCAGGAGTTGTCTAATTCAGACTGTAACTGATGGGGCCATACCATTTTGTAGCAGTAGAACGTTTAACTGAAAATCTTTGAGAGACGATTTAGCTATTCTGGTCGACAAAATTAACTAGTTAATTCTATTTTCTGTGTTCACATAGATCGATCCTAGGTTTTTCTTTATTCTTTTGGGGGGGCTTATGTGCGTGCTACTAGCAATTTTTTCGTAACATTTATATCTTGTGCTTGTAACTGCAACTCATGCAATTATAGATTTGTGTTGGTTTTTTGTTTGTTATAAATAATATTAACATATCCATTTGGTGTTCGTAGATCATGCAGAAGGCTCCACTCCAGCAGAGAAAGGAAGGTTCCAGCGTAAGATATAAAAGTTCGATGCTTGAGAAAGCCATTAGAGAGTTAGAGAACATGGTTGCAGAATGTATGTGAAGTATTTTGTGATTATTCTAATGATTAGTCGATTCTGGTTTCATAGAGCAAGTCAATTAATCATGTTTATGTATTATATAACAGCGAGACCACCGTCCATGGAAGTTCAGAATGCTGATATTTCATCTCAGGCAGTCAAGAGGAGGTTGCCGCGTGAAGTGAAGCAGAAGCTTGGAAAAGTTGCTAGATTAGCGGTACTAGATAGTTCATGTTATTATGGTTTAGTCCTTGGTTTATGGTCTAATGGAGTTCATTAGTACTTGCATTTTCTTTTCATTAACTTCCCATTTTTGTCATGGAAGATATCAATATTTTGTCCCTTACTTTTTGGGTAAATCATACATCTGGTGATTGCAGCAGGCAAGCCATGGAAAAATATCAAAGGAGCTGGTTAATCGTCTTATGAGTATTCTTGGACACTTGGTACAGCTCAGGACGTTAAAGGTACCTTTTTTGGGGAGAACTCATTAATGATCCTTCAGTAAATAGGGCTTTGCGTTGATGCTAACTCCCAACCAAGGTTGGCTTCACTTGGGTGAAGGCTTGGGTGGTTATTACACAAGTTAGAGGAACGATAATTGTTGATTAGGTTACAATCTCAAATCTGAATAAGGATTGCTTTTGAGGAGTTGGATAATTTGCTAAAATTCTGAAAAGTCAAAACTAATTGTTGCGAACAGCTTAATGATAAATGTTAAATTTCTTGTTGACAATTAAAGCATTAAGAGGAAAGTGAAGATAGCATATTGCTTCATATGCATGTACGGGCATGAGAACGGAGAACAAAGTAACTGAAACTGAGAACTGGAGAATTCCAGAAAGAGTAATTCCTTCTTGATTAGTCTGAAAATCTTTAATGAGGGTACTTCTGAAGAATGAACTTCTTACCTGGGCAAATCAGAAGTTGGAAAATAAGCGCTTGTCAATGGATATTCATCCATTCATCCATTTTCATTTTTTAGCCATATGATGTGTCTCTCTGAAATAGGAAAACACAGTGAGAAACAGCGTATTCTTCTTTGTCCAACCTGTTATCATGCAAGAAAATTGAATACGTAAGAAAATGACTAAACCCAAAGGAAGAGAAAAGATCTCAAGTCCGACTTTGCTGAAATGATTTGCCAAGTCCTTTTAATAGTCTTTATATTCCTTGCTCCAATCAAACTGTAAAAAGCAACTGCTTTGTTTTTTATGGGAGTAAATAAGCATGGCCCAATTCCCATCGGCATGGGAAAGCCCTTATTCTGCAACTGACCAATACCTCATGATAAGATTCTGGGATGATTCTGGAATTGTTGTAAGATACTCATCAATTCAACTATGAGAAAAGTTATCATTGACTAGCATATTCTTATTTTGTATTTGCTCTCAAGGCAAGAAATATTACGTATGGTGACAATCTTGCGACAGTTCACATCAGGATTGGACAGTAAGAGCTTCTTAAATCTCAAGGATGATAGAATTTTGTCACCTTGAATTTCGTGAAGTTGATGTTATCTCCTTTCTGTTGATGGGAACCAGGGTACATATAGACCTTAGTTGTCTTTGTTTTTGTATCAAGTGTTTCCTTTAATGAAAAACAAAAGAAGTGCTTCTGCGTCAATCATTGATAAATTCCACATGTTTGTGCTGCAGAGAAACCTAAAAGACATGGTTATTATGGGGCTATCATCCAAAAAGGAGAAAGATGATAGATTTGAGAAGATGAAAAAGGATGTCGCTGAGCAGATAAGAATGCGAGTGCCTTCTATGAAGGCGAAGGTAAGATTATCACATCCAGGTGTGTGTGTCGGTCTATTGATGTGTTCCCCTAACATGTGGTGTTCCCCATGTTTTGAAAATTTGCGTGTCGGTGTCATGTCCGTTTGTGTCCGCGTCGGTGCTGCATGGCATCCGCCTGCCCCCACTTCCCTCTCCCACGGCCAAAATAAGGGAAAGGCAACAAAAGATCTCTAGTGTTCAGGGAGATCATGTTGGAGCTTTTCCTGGGTTTAAAATTATTTTTTCTAATGTAACATTGTGGAAACTGTAAAGTCATTTGGAACGAGTTTTTTACCCTGCTGATGTTCTGCATATAGATGATTAGTTTTGGAAAGTCCTTAGTTTTTGTGTTGTTCTAAATTGGTACTGTACATATGATATGTTTCAGGCACTTGAACAACAAGCTGGAGCATCTGATGATTTTCAAGAAATTGGCAATGAAGGGAAAGAAGTCATCAAAAGAAAATATAGCATGGATGATGCTTTAGAGGACAGTATTTGTGATCTCTATGACCTCTATGTCCAAGTACTGAGTTGTGTTGGTAATGATCTCTTTAGAGCATTTGCTTTGTTTGAGAAAGTCTCTTACTTTTTCGTACTCGTTTTATTCCTTGGTCTAGGGGCTGGATGAAGATGCAGGTCCGCAAGCGAGAAAGCTTTATGCAGAGGTAGTTGGCTTGTGCTTTCTTTTGAATATGTTGAGACTAGGTAGGGCTGTTATGCAAATATATCTGCTTATATGGTGTTCCATGTGGGATCCTTTCAAGGATGCGTTAAGTGGTTGTGTAGGAAGCTGGACGAATTCTGATTCTCACCTTTGCCTGGTGCGATTGCATTTAGTCTTCATCTCTAATTATGGCAATTAACTTCTCAGCCATCAGTTTTTACCTTCCAATGACAGGAGATGGTGTTTTGTGGTTGCAACTTGTTCTTTGTTATTTGCAAATCTGTTGATATGTTTTGTCTTGCTCTTTTTCTCTTTTTCCTTTCGTTGGTTGTGAAACTAAAGCTGTTGTGGTTGTTCAAACCTTCTTCAGTATGCCTATAACTTATTGACCTTTTCTGTTGTTTCTGCCATTCTTGATTCAGCTTGCAGGACTATGGCCAGATGGATATATGGACAATCATGGAATTAAACGGGCTATATGCAGAGCAAAAGATAGGAAGAGAGCACTGTACAGCCGGCATAAGGTATTGATGTTTCCGTATGTCGTGTATATGCATTCCTTGTCTTTTCTGTGCGTTGTGACATCGTCTACATAAGTGTGTTTTTTTTAACGGCACGTCTACCTAAGTTTTGGTTCCCACTTCATTGAATACCTGAAGAAGGGAAGGAAATTAATTAAGGTGTTTCTTCATGCATTCATATTGACCTACATCTGTTCTAGACTTCTAGTTACTCAATTGTGATTTGGTTAAAGTTTTCCGCATATAAATTATGTACACGGCAAAATAATTAACTCGCTTTCTCAACATCGATATATTTTCCTAGAGAGAGTTGAGAAAACACGCAAAAACATGCGTGAACGGGTACTGGACTTGATATTAGTTTTGGCGTAGCAAAAGTTATACAATATACACACCACAAGAAAACAAACAAGACAGCTATATGCATGCGTTCTTCAAAGAAGTAAACAAAATGTTTGTGGGCGAACTCCATAGAATTGTCAACTCACTAAATTATCATGTTTCAGTAATTCTTATAAAAAATTTGGAAGAAAGGGAGGGACATTAGTGAACTGTTGTAAATTGCATCTTTATGCATTTCATGCTCTCTTTTTTTTTTTTTTTGGTTGAGGAAATGTTCAATTTTGAATTGGATCAAGGTGGGCTACTTTGTCAGTTTTCTACATCGTATTTTGATGGGGGAAAAGGCACTTGCACCATAGTATCTTCAGTTCTTTCTCTTTCTTTCTTTGTTTTTTTTTTTCTTTGTTTTTTTTTTTTTTTTTGAAGTTTGGCAATATTGCATCTTTGTTGTTTTCTCCATGTCAATAGCTTGGGATTTCATTTTGTTATATTTGTCATGATGTTATTTGATGTATTCTGGCAACCTGTCTTGGTTTGAGTGTAGGACTTCTTTAGGAAAATTAAGGTTTTGCTAATGCTGCCCACTAAATGATTAATGGTAGGTTTTGGTCATTGGGAGCTTCTGGGCTAGAGTTCTTATTTTGGTAGGAAAAAGTTCGTAAGGTTCTATATAGAAAAGTTAATTTGGGCTTGATTATCAAAAGTTCCGAAGCTTATTTTGCTGGCTAATGCTTCTGTAGGCGATACTTCTCACAAAATTTGCTTCAGACTATATCTTTTCACAAGGTCTGATGTGTGTTAATATACATCTTACGTCTAGGATCAGGAGAAAATAAAGAGGAAGAAGTTGATGATTCAGAGGAATGAGGAAGCAGTTCGAGTGGATAGTAGTTCTACAGCTCAGCCACAAAATATACAAGAGAAGTTGGTCAATGATTCTAGTAATTACGGTTTAACTTCACACAACAAACCAGTCTCTAATGCAGCAGAAACAAATCCTACTGTGAGGGTGTCCAATACTATATCGGATGCTACCAAATTGCACCGGCCAAAGCAAGAGAAAGTAAAGGGGGTTCTAAGTAATCCCAATGACATGACAACAATGGGTGCATTGACAAAGAAAAAGGTGAAGAGGAAACCAGATCTTGTTTCTGCAGATGGGGAGGAAAGACACAAGTTGCACAGGCAGGTTTCTCCTCCTATCCGAAAATCAAGCCTTCCGTTGGTGGCTCCTCCTCCCCCAGTTCAAAAACCCGGCCTTCCAATGGTGGTGGCTCCTCCACCTCCAGTTCAAAAACCAAGCATTCCAATGGCGGCGGCTCCTCGAAACTTTGAAGTTTGAACACCTCAGCTGACGGTATACAGCTCGGATAGGAAGTTCTCACCGCGTTGGTGTTTTTTGTAACTACAATCTTTGTTTTTTGTTCTCCCTTTGCTCGCGGCTTCAATCTTTGTTTTTTGTTCTCCCTTTGCTCGCGGCTTCATTCATTTTGGCATATTGTTCTATTTCCAAAATTCGACGCTGATGTCATGTTGGATGAATTTTCTTTTGATTAGAGGTAACCTGAGATGAAATTGTTCTCAAAATTAACTAGGATTCGAGTACAGATGGGATATTGTTGAATTGTTCTGCTCAGCAAAGGAACTGGGAATCAGCAGATGTGAGGATTAAATCATTTGAAATATTTGCTGATTTATTTGTTCATCATAAATTTGCTCGCTGAAACTGCCTTTGAGGTCAATAACAAAGATAAACAAGCTGAATTAAGATGGGTTTTTTTTAACGCGTCCATATGTTCTAGTCAAGCTTGAATAATACCTCTACTCTGCCCGATTCAGATCGGATATAAACACAGGAACAGAGAGGTTAGAAAACACATCCGGTTGTGACAATGACCAAAGGGGTTAGTGTTTCACAAATAGTGTGAAAAGGTTAAGCATGTTTTCTTTCTCTTGGCGAAGGGTACTTTTGACATTGGAGGAACTAGCACCTGGTAAGGCCTCATATACCCTTTCCTTAAGTCTTATGAAGGGGATGTTAGAAGATATGTATAAAATATACATTTTGTAGCAGGAGTAATGTTTGGGAGTATAGTCATCAAAATAGTTGGTTATAGAAGAATGCGATGACAGAGTCTGGCTTTCGAAATTGATTTTCTTTGATGCTGTTGCAGCCTTTTCAAGAGGATACCCACTTGAGTTTATGAGGTAATTGACTGTGAATGAATGTGGATTTGGTGTTTGATCAATGATGGGAGAGAGATGATGAAAAGGGAAGGATTTGAATGAAGAACAGATGGTGGATTGCTGATCTTACTGATAGATAGCAGACCTCACCTTGTGCAAAGTTTTGCAGATTAGGCATTGGTTAAAATTTAGCCAAAGATGTGGGTACTTACCTGATCTGATCAGCAGAAAGAAAATTCTTGACAAATTTGAAAGTATTTTTGTTACCTCAGGAGAAAAACTTCGGAAGCAATTAAACAAATTTCCAAACCCTATCATCAATGTTGTCAAACGCAGTTGAACAGTTGTACCGGAAAAGAAAAAGAAAAAAAAAGGGGACCCAGTTTGACATTACTCTGTTCCCTTTTTCTCTACTCCTGCCTCTCCATGTATGGTGGTTGTGTATGCATCTATGTATTTTTATTCAAAAAACAAAGAACTAAAATTTCAATAGGATTTGAATATAGACAACAACAACAAAAAAACAGACCTTAATCGATTGGATTCTGTTTTTTTTTTTTTTTTTTTAACACAGCTTTGATGGATTTAGAGATTGATGTGAGAGAATTGGGGAGAACAAATTGAGCCACGTGTTTTGATGTTTTTATATGAACTTTTTTTTTTTTGATCAACTATTTTAAACTAAACAGTTGATTTGAAGCACCTATAGAGGTAGGGCCGGCTCTGAGATTTTGGAGCCTAAAACGGACGTAGACAATGAGACCCTTAATAAAATTTACGACAATAAAATAACAAGTAGTTAAATGATTTTTTCAAAGTCAAATGCGTGTATTCGACAAGGGAAAAAACCCATACAAATACTAATTTATGATCCTGTTTTCTCTTCTTTGATCTCTAATTCATCTTCTTCCATTTTATTGTGTGTTCAGGAGATTAGAACTGTTAAGGGTAGAATATGCATAAAACTTACATAGGAACCCATCACATGGAATCATTTTCCAAGGGACTCTACATGAAAACAGTTGCCCGTGATCTGCATTTTCTTTTTCCTTTTTTGTTTCCTTTGATTGAGCAAGTCAGGTTGGGCCCAACCATTGGGTCTATGTCTCTTAAGTGTAAAATAGGTGGTTTAGGTATTAAAATGGACCTCTAGCGCTACTATACCCAAAAAGATTGGATATATATAATGGGTACCCAAAATAATAGGAGGCCCTAATTTTTACATATTCTTGGGGGGCTTAAGACACCGGCCTCTTGAGCCTTAGCCCAGAGCCAGGCCTGCATAGAGGGGAGGGGAAACACAAAGATCTTGATGACAGTTGCGTAGTATATTTAGAGACAATGAGCACTATAGTTAATTTTGAAGAATATGTACGTTAACCATTCGATCAAATAAATCTCAGCTCTTATTATGAATTTGGTGCTCTAATGTGGATCAGTCATGTGATGTGATAGATCCACTCATTTGGTGCTCTAGTGTGGATCAGTCATGTGATGTGATAGATCCACTCATGTGGAGCAAAATAAGGCCTACAGCAGTTCCATTTAACAAACAATCTTTTTTTTTTTTTTTAATAGTTCCATTTGTCCATTTAACAATCTTTTATTTGTACATTTAACAAACAATCTGAAGAGTTCATTTGGCAGATCTCAATATGTTTGTTAGCTGTGCAAACTTAATCGGACATATATCCAAGTGAACGAAGCATGATTGTTATAAAAGGTTCATTTCTCTCTTTTATAATAAAATAAGATTCGATCAATCCCTTTATTGATGTTCATCAAACGAGACCGTTTTGAATCTCATTTTGCGTCCAGTGAGAGTCGTGCGATAGAATACCACACACGAATGATCTTGATTCTTCTCCACATACGCAGCACCCGAAGCAAACATAGCACCTGAAAGGCATATTCGTGTGAGTGCATATCCACACAGACCAAACTGAGAAAATTGTTTCGAGTATAGAATGACTCATTCTCCCTGTAGAGAAGTTTGCCAAAAGACAATTCATATGCTTTTACAAAGAGCAGGCAAGGGATTTTATATTGTCTCTCACCGGATCAAACATATTGAGTCGTCCTCGTATGAATTCCACAACATGCACATTAATTACTTTACTAATTTATTCTAGGAAAAGTCTATAATACACACTCCTTAAAAAGTGTACAATACGCACTTATTTTATGATTCATTCATAACATTTTAATGTGTTTCGTAACTTTTGTTCTGTTATAGAATTCATAACCTTTCAACAGTACGATTCATAACGTTTTCATTATGATTCATAACATTTTGGTGTATCTCGTAATCTTTATACGATTCGTAACTTTTTAGCAATACGATTCGAAACATTTTCTCTATAATTTATAACATTTTGAAAGGTACATATGATACACACCAAAATAAGAGGTGTGTATTGTAGTCCTTCCCTTTATTCTAATATGTAAAGTGAGAACAACATTTTGGTGTCTCCCAATTTTAAAGCCCCGTCACAATGGTGTTTTCCAAAATTACTCCCACCAAAAAAATTCCAACGGCTCTTAAACCCTTTCACGAATTAACTGTTAGGGTCACAAATCAAAATTCTACACCGACAGTAGGAAAAACACCATCAATATCCGGCTTTGCGTGTGCCCGACCTCTAAATCCTGCTTGCGTGTGCCCGACCTCTGGTAAATAATTAAGCAGCTCTGAATTTAAAACTCTTCTTGTGGTTTTCAATGTGTACCAATAGACAACAAGTATCCCACTAGAGAAGTATCCCAGGGGCCAGGAGCCCTGAATAATTTCTCCACTAGAGAGCTGCTAGTGCCATGGCCATGTAAGATCATGTGACGACAATCTTGCAGTACTAACTTGGATCAAATTTGTTGGTAGCACAGTTGATGGTATTGCAGTTCAATCACTGTCGTTCATCTCGACAATTAATGGTCCAATTTTGCGTATCCTACAGGTAAGATGGACCATTGAAAACACTTTTGGATGGATACGATCTAACGGACTTTTGGACTGCAGACTAGCCGTTTCCAGCACCAAAATGCAAGATACAACAACAAACAAACCAGAAGCTAACCCAACTGTTAGGCCAGAATACAAGCCAAAAATGACACTAGGTAGAAAACAGACAACAGAACAACATCAACTGGATTTCAAAACAAAAACAGGAATACACAAATCACTTCTTTGAGAGGGCATTGCCATTCAAAAGGAGCTGAGGAACTCCCTTGCATTAGTTTTAGGCAGTCATAATTGGAGAAGCCACTGGTTTAAGTGAAGGTACTTGAGGTATTTTTTTGGTTCCCTTGATGACTTGAGTCATTTTTTTTTTTCTAAACATTCGTCAAGAATATCGATCGTGTTAGAAATTATATTTGTCTCAGAACTCATTCACAAAATTAAATTAAAACACTGAATTGAAACCATTTTAAACATCATAAATGTGTTTCGTATTACATCCTCTGAATAATTTTTGAGCTTGTTAGGTGTTCTCAATGAGTTTTAATGACAGAAGAATTCTGATCATTGAAGTTTGACCCGAGAAAAGCAAACAAATCCCTTGATGAGGCTTAGAATCTTATGTATGAGTGGGCCCTTCGATTGGATGTGTGCCTTGCTAGCACGACAGTTGATTCGTTGTCAATAGTGATTGTTTGGTGAAGAGATGTGATAAGAAGTGGAATCATAACTGATTAGATGTAATGGATTTTCTCCACGGATTGAATTGGGCCTGATTTTATCTTCATTTGTGCAAAATGCAACAACCAACCTATTCATTCATCAGGCTTGTTGTATTCTGGAGGTATATTCATGAGTAACCCAGTGCACAACAAATTCACCAAACAAAAAAGTGACGAATATGGTGGTGACGAAAGTGACGATGTAATGTACGCTCAAATGTTATGCAAGAATGAGAGGAATCCATCCATGCAAACAACAAAAACAGCAATACAACAGAAATAAAATACAAAATCTGTATTCGTTGAACGCTACTATTTTTATAACTCAAGTGTCCAGGTCAGATTTCGCACACCTTAACTAATCCTCACGACACTCACCATCTTCTTCTTCCTCGGTGTAATTTTATACTATACGAAGAAGTTGGACCCCTAGTTGCTTTTCCCAAAAGTGCAACAGTCTATCGAATGATTTCTTTCATCTTCCCACTTTCTAACATCTTAGAGGCAGAAACTACTTTATAAAACATCTGGCACTAGAGGAACTGCATCTCTATAAATAAAAGAGCTTGGATATCAAAAGAGAATAAAAGATTGGATTCTAAATAAACAACTTGAAAATGAAGTGTTCAATAGGCCATCTGATTAAAAGTAACAAGCCTTACATTGGGGTCCTCTTTATCCAGTTTGTGTATGCAATCAAGGCCTTATTCGCCAAAGCAGCAATTGCCAAAGGAATGAACCCTTATGTCTTCGTCTTTTATCGCCAAGCTTTCGCCTCAATTGCCTTAGCTCCATTCGCTTTCTTCCTTGAGAGGTCCCTCAAAAACATTACATTTCTTACCTTTTGCAGCCAATATAATTGATCTTTATTCTTTCGTTACTCTGCCTCTAACTAGTAATTAGTCGGTGAATATTATGCAGTAACAAGCCTGCTACCCTGTCATTGAACTTACTTTGCAAGATCTTCTTCGTTTCCTTATGCGGGTACATGCTAAATCGACCAAGTTTGCATTTTGTTATGTGGAATTGCTAATGAAGTACTCTTATACCATGCTTCTGGTACTCTAACAATTTTCAGGATTACGCTAAGCGTAAATCTAGATTCCTTGTCATTGAATTATGTCTCTGCAACTTTTTCCGTGGCTATATGTACCACAGTTCCTGCCATTACCTTCATCATGGCTATTTTCTTAAGGTACGTGCATCAAAATGTACTGATCATTCAATGGATGGTTAGCTTTTTTTGGTAGAGAAATGATTGAAATGAAATTTTTTGATCGAGCTTGACCATTTCAGGATTGAGAGCATTTCCATTAAGCAATGGCATGGATTAGCCAAGGTGGTGGGTTCCATAGTCAGTCTCTCTGGGGCTTTGGTTTACATTCTTATTCAAGGACCACCTGTGTATCAAGCTGACCCCAAGGCAAGTTCAGTCTCATCTACAGAGAGCTATTCCAAAGGGGACTGGATGAAAGGCTCACTTGCATCTATCTCATCCAACATATCATGGTCCTTGTGGATTATTATGCAGGTCTCACTTGCAT